>DWEJ01002767.1:0-11102 GCA_018245835.1 Mysoria sejanus stolli | reverse complement strand
TTCTAATTTAGAAATTTTCTAATTTAGAAATTTTCTGATTTAGAAAATGACTAGAAATTTTCTAGAAAAATTCTAGACGGATCTTAAAATTAAATTTCATTCCAGTAGTGGTTCGGAGTCTGGATATGTGTTCGATAGATGGCGATAGGCTCACCACCTATTACATACAGGGACGTAAAAACGTATGCGGTGAGACGTGGGAGTGTTCTGCACTGTCTGTGTTCTTCCTCTGCCTACCTCTTCGGGGATTACAGGCGTGAAGATAAAAAAAAAATTATGATAGAGCCTGGTGGTACATGATGTGATAGCTAATTATGTTCTGAAGAACATATCAGAAGTTCACATAATACAATTTTTAGTCTGTCAGTCGTTTAAGTATTGTGAAGTAAGCATGGCGCTCAGAGATTCCTGGACTATTTTTTAAACACGGTACTATGTTTCCAGGGCTGTGAAAAACAAAGCTTGTTTTGTTGTAACTGTACGTTTGATAAACTACATGATATATTATTATGGAATATATTTTAATATGCGTTTTACCGGAGGAGGGCCGTCACCGCTTATCGCGGCGGTGCGGGGCACCGTGTGAAAATCGCCTTAGCTAAATAAATATTTTATTTTATCAGTGGGCCAATAGTAATAAGAAGTATAGTTTTCATCTTGATTTATATGAAATATAACAGCCTATACTCGATATAAAAGGATAAACTTTCATCGGCATAATTCAAAGTTCGATTGAAAACTGAAAATATCTTAATTATTAAAAACAATAAAAAAATATTTTTCATAGCACTATTCAGACGTCTTAAGTCTCATCCAATATAAGGTCAATTGTAAATGTACTAGGCATGGTATCAATTATAAGGTCAAATGTAAATCCCTTGTAAATGTATAAGGAAATTTATGAGTACAAAATAAAATAGCCGTTGTAAGTTTACATGTTTAATATGTAGGTATAAAAATAAACAAAACAAATGTATTTAAACTAATTAAATTGATAGTGCGTAAACACATTAACGTTAATTTCCTTATTTGTCATCAGGAATTTAACGAATTTATAGCGTTTGAATTAATGTAATACAAATGATACAAGTTAAGATGAGACGAAACATATTATCATAAAATATATAACAATTTTAAAAATGTTAAGATGAATTACAAATAAAAGTTAATATATTTTAACATAATATTTTGCAACATTAACAATGTTCTTTGGGTAAGTACAAAGATTTTATTATTTCACAATATTAACTAATTACATAAAGTTAAAAAGTTTTTACAAACATCGCAAAATATATTGTTCACATTATCACATTTCGTACTTATCTATGTTCGACTAAAGTTACTTCATAAGTTATGCCTAAATACAAATTGATCAATATAATGTTTCTCATTTACCAATATTGTCTGCTTACAGTTTTACTAATGTTGCTAAATGCCTGGATATGGTTACTTTATTTGTTATTTATAATAGAAAATGGCTAATAGGCCGGCGTCTTAGTAGAGCGTTGCTATACATCAAGATTTGCAATCCACTTCGAACGAGACTGTAGGGATATAACTATTATTATTAGCTAGCCTAGACTATTTTACTTATTTTATTATTATTATTTTATTAAAGTAAGTATTGGTAAATATCGATCGCACACGAAGTTTATCTAAGAAGTGTTGCTTTTTCTGAACACTGTAATTATCCTCTCTAACGTACGTTCAAAATTCGACCGCAGATCGGATTATCGAAAGATAGAAGAACTAAAAAGATTATACTGCGATAAATAATGACATCCACCATGGGGGATTTGAAAGCCACGATTTTAAATTACTTCTAGAGGGTAGTAAGAGATTCTCTTTTTTTGGTTCGGGCATTTTTGAATATTCCAATAGAGTTTTGCAATCAACATTTTTAACGAATCGAGCTTCTTTCGTTGCGATAACAATAGAACATTCCATATCGCTCGTGGAGTTGATCGGCGGACCTTCAACGAGCAAAGGATCAGTCGCATTCACCAGAGAAGTGCAAGTGGTAATATTCACAAGTGTTACTTTAGATGCGGTAGAATTGACCGTTGATGTATTATTGACCACGTTAGGTAAAGTATTATTTAACACTGTAGTAGTATTTGTTACACAAACTGTATTATTGTGAGGTTTAGAGGCTGGTTGAACTTTACCGTCTTCTGTGAACGTAGAAACGATTGCGCATGGTATTTTCAAATTTTCTATTGATTCACGCGTTTTAATCCTGAATGAACACTCAGCCTCATTCTTTAAATTGGCGTCTGCCATGTTGCTTCCTGCAGAATGGTATTGACTCCTGTAGAAATCATCATAGTAATAGTGATCGTGAATATGATGGTTGTGAGAACGTCCTAAATTGTATAATGCTAGCCCTGCTAAAATATCACTATAGGGGCTATGTGATTTCTTATATTCAGTTATATACACGTATTGAGGCGATGAGTAATATGTTGTTGGATAGCTAAATGCAACAGGGGAAACCCGTGTATATGAATTTCCTCCCTGATGATGATTACTTTGCGACGCAAAATTATGACGTCTATTGTGATAAAAGGCATTAGTTGGACTATGATTGACTTCTTGCCTGAAATTATTGTTGTAATTAGGTGCGAACGGCTTATTACCAGGATGCCGGATTTCTGCTCCAGACAATCCAGACTTAGGGGAAGGGTATGTGTGTACTACAGACGAAGTTCCAGATGCTATCTGTGATGATCGGGAATCCTTATTACCTAGAGGTACTGGCAATACAGGACCAACGCCTGATAATCCTGAGCCGGACTTTCCGTTTGGTGACAAGGGATATTTATTACCTGATGTTGATAACGATGAACCTGATCCAGATAAGCCACTTAGTGATGAAGGATATTTATTTATCGACCCTGATGACGACGAACCTGAACCAGATAATCCACTTAGTGATGGGGGATATTTACTTATCGAACCGGATGACGACGAACCTGAACCAGATAAGCCACTTAATGATGTGGGATATTTAATAATCGATCCTGATGACCTCCCTGAACCAGATAATCCACTTAGTGATGGGGGATATTTACTTATCGATCCTGGTGATGACGAACCTGAACCAGATAAGCCACTTAATGATGTGGGATATTTAATAATCGATCCTGGTGATGATCCTGAACCAGATAATCCACTTAGTGATGAGGGGTATTTACTAGGTGATCCATACGATGACAATCCGGAACCAGATAATCCATTTCCTGATGATGGATATTTGTGATGAAATGCAGAAGGCGAAGATCTTGAACCCGAAGAAAACGTATTGCTAGCACCGTCATGTCTCGAAGCACTTGAAGTGGAGCCCCACGTTACAGTTGGCCTTGCTGGGGTATAAGAGGAGGATGGAGTATGACGGGATGATGATCTACCGCGAGAGAATCCACGCGATCCGCCACCAAACCATCTTCTACATTGAACTGTATTTGCACTTAGTAACACTAGCACTAATAATAATAGCAATGTTGACTTGGCCATTTGTGACGTGTATGCACGCGGGCATGTGCGTCGCGACTGGACTCGACCGACTGAACTGTATTTAGAACATGAAAACACATGAGTTCTGAGAATATCTGGCGTGTGTATTTTGTTTGTTAAAGTCGTTTTCTAAAAGGTTATCCTCTACAGACCGCCGATAAATATAAGGTCGGAGGTTAAGGAAATAATATAATTCATAGCCGATACAATATTACGAATAATTAAATGATGACATTCATTCAATGATTATTTAAACATTTTTTTTTAAATTATACTTAAAACTTAGATTTTAGAATTACATCTATGTACAGAAAAATCTATTACAATGTACGCTATTTAAAAAAAAGTTCAAAAGTAGTAACTAAATTGAAAATATTGTGATTTGCTTCCGTATTCAGGTAAACTGCAATGCACTACAAAGTTTCTGTTATTACTTTCCTGGTCATACCATGTATATGATTTATTTATTGAGTAGTCAATGTAATGTACATTGTTTCTCTTAAGTTCATTTTTCAAATTAGAAAACTGCTCTTGAATGCCAAGATAAAAAGAATATTAAAAAAAATATATGGATCGATCATAATTATCCAGTTTTATAATGTCATTATAAAACTGGATGATAATACGGCAGGATGGGGATTGTTATGATGAGAATCAGGCTTGTTATTACATGTATGTGTGTGTAATTGTTAAATGTGTGCAATTAATAAAACAGTATTGGTCATATTCATGGCTAGTATTAAAATAAAAGAAGTCTGATATCGGAACTTTAGGTCGTATTATTGCGTAATCGTATACAAGTGTATATATTCTGGTATATGTTATATATGCTATATACGCTATTTATGTAAGGTAGTAAATAACGTGTAGTCTTTGAAGAGGTAGGCAGAGGGGTCCAATACACTCACAAGATGCACTTGTTGCGTTTACGTCTTCCTATGGAATAGGTGGTGACCCTATTGCCATGCATGAGGGACAGATCCAGGCTGAGGTACTTAAAGAAATTTTGACTAGAAACTTTAGTAAGAAAAATCCTATATTACCTACCCGACTCGGGATTTGAACCCAATACCTATCTCTCGATCGGTAGTCGCACTCTTAACCACACGACGAACGAAGCAGATTTTTACTTTTTAGTGTTAACACTTGTAGAGGTTGAGGTTAACTTTAATTAGTAGCTTAGAGTAAATATTAGAAAGGTGTTCAAACTGAACCAACTGTCAGTTGTGAAAATATTGAAACGGCTACAGGCTACAGGTCGAGCTTTATAGTTATTTAACATCACTTCATTTCTAATTAGACATTTTGAAGAGAGTCGAAGACTTGATAGTTTTGACGGCTTTCTTGTTGGAAAGCTAGAGCCCACTTAAACCAGCACTTACCCGTCACTCGTCGGAAGGCTTCCAGCTATGTCAATATTGACATTGGCAAACAGTACAGCAACGTCTGTAAAACTGTTGGGAAAACTAACAGGAAGTGTCGAGGACGCATTAAGCATGTGTGCGTACGACGTACGTATGTATGTATGTATATGTATTTACTTGTGTGTGTTTAAATGTGTTTAAGACGTCTTGATGTTTGTAGCGCTAACAAAGTGTGATTGCGAGTTGCAATACGGGATGTGCTCGCTTGACAGGTTTTGTAAGTGTGAATTGGTTTAAACAGCTTTAACATATTGACGAACAAGAATCTTGTATTGTTTTATGTAAGCTTATTGTACAATCCGTGCGCGGGAAATTTACACCTTCTTTATGACGTCACAGGCGCATTAGCTCAGAGATTGTAAGCAAAAGTGTAGCTCAATACAAATTGAACAATAATTATAGACGAGACTAGATATATGTAACACGTAGGTGACAAGTTATGGTGCACGGGTTATAAGTACAGTCTAGTACGTGTATAATTAAATAACAAGGATTCAGAACTCTCACAGGTTATGTGCGATTTGATACCGAAAGGGTGAGAGAGATGAACGTGACAGACTCAAGTCAGATCTGTAAGAATATTTGGCACTGCGCTCTCTGTCTACCCCGCAAGGGACCAGGCAATGATAATAATATTATTGTATAATTTAGTACTTGTACTGCTGGCTTGCGAGCGCTATTCGCCGCGGGGTTCGTATAATGTAATTATAGTTGGGTTTGTTCAACTGCGAACGTGAGGTCGATGTTGAGGGATATGCCTCTGAGGCGTTCACGTTTCTTGTGGATAATAGCTTTTTGGATCCAAGTGAAATTAAAGTGACGTATCATTATATTAATATAACTTCACACTTACAATTAGTTTGTTGATGAATAATACAGAAAAAACTTTTGATTCGTTAATGACCGCATTGTATAATTATAGCTATTTGATTTTGGAACATTTTTTCGTGGCGATGCTGTGAACGGTTTCCTAGGTAATAACAGGAGTCTAGGACCACACTTCACCATTCTGATGCACTCCAGTACAGCGGATTGTGCAATCATATACGTTATATAACAAGGTATATAATTATATATGTACATTGTGTAATTATCTTCAGAATTACATTGTATAAGCAGTAATGAGAGTTGAAACGGTTTAGTTTTACAATTTTTTTTTACGTTGTAATTATATATTATAATGAGACCCTAATGATGTCTTGATGAGAATCTAATTTTGAAGCGTCTTTGTATTTCATAAGAAATGTCCCCTTCATTTGTGGGAAACAGTGATCTTAACAAGTTTTTATTATAATTCAAAAATACCTATAATACTTTTTGTTAATTAGGTATTAATGATAGACTCTAGCTACACAACATGGAAATTAACAATTAATTTGCCATTAAAAACTTTGGCTTTAACGGAATATTATATAAAAACATAGATACAAACGCAAAGTGTGAAATTTGTTTATATAAGTGTAGATAAGACAACTATAAAACGATTACGTGAGTACCTTGTTAGTCGAGCGGGTAGAAAACGCGTCTGGTGATCGAGTAGTCCCGGGTTCGATTCTCGGGTGTGCGTTTCTTCTAATTAAAATTTCTAGTAGTGGCTTGGTGACTTTTTGCCCAGTGTCATAACAGCTTCATCTCTCATAGTGAGACGTAAAAGTAACTAGTGAAACGTTGAGGTGTATTACACTAGTCTGACTATTTCTTTGGTGATTACCGGCGTGAAGTTACCTTTGTACTAAACTCTTCTGTCTGCGAATTATCGATAATGACATGAACGACTTGCTTTATGTTGAGGCGCATAAAGTCATCATACTTAGCCTCTGCACTCAATTAAAAAAATATCGTCACGCCAAATCCTATAGAAGGTAGGCAGAGATCACTGACTACCGAATAGCTATACACTTACAGACCTAACGTCTTTCTACGTTCGTATAATAGAGAAATACTTTTATTATTATTGTACACGCCATCGTTTGATTGGATACTTCCTGAAGGTAAACGCAGATGCGTCCAAGTTGGACCACGCTTTGTGAAAAGCAATTTTTAACAAAAATGAATTTTAACTGTCTTACGTATGTTTGATACTTGGTATTAAATTTCGTTAAGCCATTTAACATTCCAAGCGCATCGTATAATGTCCGAAAAGAACAAAAATTTAATATAAGACTTATGTTTTCGTCCCTGCGGGGGACTCTTATAATAGTTTTAAGCCAACAAAACGGGTACTTCGCCGCTCCTGTCAGCTCGGTGTCGATGAGTGCCCCCAGGGATTGGAGTATCACGTTCCCGTGCGATATCCTATTTTTCTCACGGTGACGATATTGTAAAGTTTTTTTTGCTTTAGTTTACTCAATACTATTGATTTTCTTGCGTTATAGCAAGTTGTTTGATTAGTAAGACTGTTATCATTATCAATAGCCTGTTTCACTTAACCGCTGGACATGGGTTTCCACAAAGGAGTTTTTGCCCATATCCCCACGGTGGGCGCGTACCAACAGCGCTTAGTCCGTCGGCTGCTAGTTTTTTAGCTGGGCCAATGTAGGCTATTTCTAGGTAGTAATTGTTTCGGAAATGTAATGATAATAAATAGCCTTTACTGATTTACTTTGTATCTAATATGTATGTATTAAAATACTGTAATGAGTTAATATATTACCCATTAAAGTTAAATCAACAAAAACTGGCTTAAACTTGAGTAATATTATCAATATTTTTTTATTGAATGGAGTTCGAAATGTGAATTGAATTGATTTAAATAATATTGTAAAAATATTTTATAAAATATTGTCTGTTAGTCGTTTTATTATTATTGTGATATGATCACGTCAGGCCTGTTATGGGTTAGACGGAGTTAAATATCCGTCTAGCACGTCCGTCCGTGATAGTACTTCGTCTGTCGTATCTGCCTAACACTTTACCGACTATCATCAATACTGATGTTAACAGAGACATCTATAGACATGTTGCCCATACATTTGCTTTCCACGACCTTCAAACAACCTTCAGACCTGATTTCACACCATAACGCCTTTTCCGCGTCATGTTGTCAGTTTATATTTTGATAAATATTTACATCTCGACGAGAAGTAATTATTGTTTAATTAATTATAAACTGGATTTAATAACTCATCAACCGGTTGTGTTTATAATTTTCCTTTTGAACCGGTTTTATCGAATACGCGTACGATGGTTTCCAAGTGTAAATAAATATTATGTTGCGTTTAGAAATACGATGTATTTGCTGGAACACATTTTATAGTACTTCTATACTTTGTATTGTATATTTTATATTTATATGTCTATGATTGTATATTTCTATACTTGGTCAAGTATTTACTGAATCAGTGTACTTAGACGGGTTCATGGATTCGAATCCCATCGGGTGTTCTATATGTGCTGAGCATAAGTGGTTTTTCCGTGACAAAATGTCAAAAAGTATAATGTACGTAGTTTTTCAACCATTAGGTTATCATAATATCGTCTCCGCTTATATTTTTTTTACCGACCCTTTTTATCGTTCCACTGTTGGAACATGTCATTGGCCTGCTTTGAAATTGGATAGCCGCGTGACTTCACCAGCGTTCAGAAATTTTTGTTCAAAAATTTGCCACCCAGAGAATGTATTATTTGTGATTTTGTTTTAATAGTTTCGAAACTGAGTTTTGATCAACAGACTATCACCGCATATCAAGATCTGTAAATCTTGATTTTGTGCATGGCAGCGTGTAACGCCTTGTTTTTAAAGTACGGGCAAACGATGACCGTTGCCGCTTGGTACCATAAAACCTTTCACGCCGAGAGGAGACCTGTGCCCAGCAATCGAATGATAAAAGGGTTGGTTAAGATAATGAAGTATAGCTAAGTCTTTTGCATACGTTGAAATTTTCCCTTATTAAAATATCGTAATACTGTGTGACGCATTAATAGTTTTAATAGCAATGTACTCGTATGTATGTACATCAATATACAAATTAAAATTTTTGTACTAAATATAATTAGAAAAAAATACCAGCGTTCTTGCTTATTTTTAATATGTAAGATTTACCTAATTTAATTACCTACTATTTATACCATTCATTCTTTTAGTTCTATAATGTTCATTTATTTACCTACAGTGACTGATTTAGAATAAAATAATACGTACTGTGTTTGAATATGTATTATTTTTATTTAAAATTAAAATATATTTAAATGTATGCTTTTGCGAGGCTAAGATTTATAAACGTTTTATTAATATACTAAAACTCTACTTAATTTCAACATGCAATTATATTTGGATAGATTTCTTACATAATGCAGACTGTTTTTTTTATCTAAATATTATGTAGTTCTTCAGGAATGTCTGTCTTTTATATCTTTATGAAGTTGACTATGAAATTTTTGTGAATAGTGTCACAAATGAACAAAAAAATTTTGAGATGTTTATTATATGATAAGCTAGTGTTTGGGATGTTGATGGAAAGCACATATGCGTCCTAAGGCGAACCATGAATGCCTTGGAAAAGTCTAACCGCAATTGCCTTCAACAGTTTTACGCTACAAATTATGTGTCTGAAAACAAACGCGGGCACAAGTGTTCCACCTTTAACTGCCCGGACACTACGAGCGACTAATTACCGAATATAACAATTACGTGAGCAATCTTAAATGTTATTGCAAGTTATAAAGCCGCAAAAATAACTACGCTCGTGCAATCAGTTTCGTTGTGTTTGTGTTACCTAACATGAAGTTTCTCGTTATGCAAGTGACTAGCGATCTTTGCCGTGCGCCCGTACAGTCGCGCCGTGAAGAGATGAATCATTCAGAACATCCTAGGGTGAGTCGCCGTTTGATATACGCGACACTCGGCCCCATATGGTCGTCTCCATAACATGTGTGTAAAATGTATACAAAACCTCGTTTGACGATTTATTGCTATGTTTTATTGGGTATGTTATTACCTATTCAGTATTCTGATACTGGATATCATGAGCGGTATCATAAAACTAGTGATCACAAAATGAAATGGGGCTCCATTCATTATATTTGTACTTTCGTTTAGATAGTCTCCCGTTTTATCGTTGCTATTGCGTAAGTGCAAAATGTGGAATGAGCTTTCATCTGAGGCTTTCCCGGAGTGATATGACACTAGGTTCTTCATAAAACGGTAGCTCTCTTTTAAAGCCTCATTGATTCTCTTCCGCTGTTACAAATGTTCATAGGTTTTAGGGGTTTATACATTTTTATTAGACGTCACCTTTGGGCGCTGGTTGGGCTGTGCTAGTTTGTAACAAAAAAATATCTGCGGAAAAATCTTTTAGCACACTTTGAAAATAATTTTACATTAACGTGTTCTATAGAAATAATTACAACATTAGAGCGTTGGCGTGTCTGGGTAGGACCGACTGAATATAGAGGCAAGGAACTAAGGCTAGTGTTTCCTCAACTTTAGAGGCTTTCAGCTAGTCTTAATAGTTCCTGAGGTTAAGACTCCACAGCTCAGGCATGAAACCTTCTGAACGATGCTCTAGTAATTTGTCTTGCATTTAATTAACCCGTTTCTTCAGTATGTTGTAGCCCTGATGCTAAGCAGGGGTTTTGGCGATGAGTTAGATTCCTATTAAGGCAAATATTTGTGAGCTGAACACAAGTAAGGAATCTGCATTGGATTTGGGTGTTAAAGTTTGTATTCAAGTTCGTGTTAATGTTAATCATCTGTTTGTTTACCGAAGATTTCTGTTTAGGAACAGTACAAATGGTGATAATTATTAGTCTTTTCCAAATTCTTGAGTAGGTTGGTGAAGTACCCACATGACTTTCCCCAATAGTGGATAGCTACTGCGGAATATGAATCTGTCACAGCCAATACAATTATGCAATTGCACTTGGTGCTTCAGCGCCGTGAAAATAACCGTACTGCGACAAAGACGTTCTTATATTTATTCAGAAAGTATGTCGAGAGCACTCTTCGAACACTTTGGTGAAAAAAGTTTTAAGAGTTTCACTTGGTGCGACGTTAATGACGGTAAAGATCATGATGCAATCGTTTTGATATATATGTATAATTGTTCGTCGTCGTCTGCCTCGTTGGTCGTGTGGTTGCAAGTGCGACTGCCGATCGGGAGGTCCTGGGCTCGATTCCCTGGTCGAATACTACAAAAGAATTTTTCTAATTTAGAAAATTTC
>DWEJ01002766.1:0-11102 GCA_018245835.1 Mysoria sejanus stolli | reverse complement strand
CGATGAAAAATATGAAATAATTCAAGAACGACTAATGTCCAGTAGTATAGGTTTACTAGCTCAAAATATAGGACAGAATAGAATTTTTATATTATTAGTGTATCAACTATGGAGTAGGGAAGGAAGATATGAAATCAGGAAAATGAGATGATATCTAGAATTAAATACAATCAATGATTTTTTTCAATATGTACAAATATAAAAATTATAAATCCTAATATTTTTTCTAATGTTTGTTAAAATAGAATTTTATTAACCCACTTTGTCTAAATGCGGGTGCGCTGTTGGCTTAACAATTGGGAAGCTTTAGAAAAAAGTCTTTCGATTGATATAAACTCACTTGCGAGTATGTTTATTTAGCACCTTGTTTAAATAATTCACTCGCGTTCATGAAAAAGTAATTGTTCCTAATTCAGTATTTACCAGGGATGTTATGGATATGAAATTTCGGATACAGATTGGATACAGATATAGGGATAATTATAATACCGGATTCGGATACGGATACGAATATGAAATCATTTCGGATTATCCGATAGTTTTTGGATAACTTCGGTTATGGCAATTTATCCAATGGACGAGCGCGGCTTATATTTCAACCGGTTAAAAACAGTTTGTTATAGTGTGTCTCATTTAGACGTCACTCCAATCTAAAATTATCAGAAAGTTTTATATCGAATTCAGTTACGGTTACGGATAGACTTTAATATCGGATAGTTCAGTTCGATAGTTTCAGTTACGGTTATGGAACTCCTTAAAATCCCTGATATTTAATAATTATCAACACAACCAATTATTACAACGTCCAACGAACTACGAAGCGGTCGGCCATTATACATAATTCTATTGAATTTATCCAAACTCCATGGTTGGTCTATGGCATATATTGTTAGCAAACAATTATAGCCGTACAGCCTCGGCATCTGCGCAATATTATTGTAATCTTAATTACTTATTACTACTGAAAATTTGAAAAAATGACTTATGAACACATCTGCAAAAACTTTATGTATGAGGTATTAATTCGATGTATTGAATAAAATACATCGACATATCGTAAAATATCTACTGTAAGCGATGTATCGAAATGATATGAAACGTAATACATTGAAACGTAAACATCGATGTTTTCGATGCATCGATGTATATCGACTGTCCCTAATACAGAGACAGACCAAACTGACAAAACAATAAATAAATAGGGGTTTCTTACGTATCCATTTAAATGATATCTTGATAGAAAAGTACGATATTTCTTAACTACATTCTTTCTGTTATAATGTTGAGAATACAATAAATTTTGAACATTTCAGTGGTCTTCTTAAGCTTAACTTGCTAACCAAATAAATTCGCTTACCACCCGGACTTTTAACAAAATGTCTGCGGAATCAGATATGGAATATTCAGACAACGATGGCGATGACTATGATTACTACGGAGGACAGGACGATTGTGACATGGAGCAGGTGGATCGGAATAAGGAGGATTCCGAGTACTTTTCATATTCGTGCTTGAAAGTCGAAGAGGTCGAGAAGTTATTGAATGAATCGATTGAGTTGCTCAGCAATAGCCTTCAAATAACGCCTTCACTTGCAAAAGTTTGTACAATGTTTTACGGTTTCTGATATATCATTGCTTGAATTAGTGGATTGAGAGAATTATTGTTTTTAGGTAATGTTACACGCGTATGAATGGAATGCTCAAGAGATTATAAATAAGTATAGGGAGAATGCTCACGAGGTGCTGGCGTACAGTCGCGTGAAGCCTCGCTCATCGATCGCGGCGACCAGCAGCAGTCGCGCCGTTTGCGATGTGTGTGCCAGCAGTCCTCCAGTAGAAAATTACAGTGCTTTGGCCTGTGGCCACTACTTCTGCAATGATTGTTGGGGAACACATTTTGAAGTACAAATATTGCAAGGTAAAAGTGAATGCACTAAGAGTTTTAAGATAATTTAGTGTTCATATAGTAATACAGGCTTAAGAGAAATTTACAAAGCAGGGTTTGTAACTATAAAGCAATGGACTACCTTGTTGGTTGAATAGTTTTGAGCATGTTTGCTAATTGAGAGGTTCAAATCTTGGGTTGAGTACTGTTGGGAGTTTTCCAGAGAAGTTCTAGTTAAATTTTTAGCAAGATTTCAGTTTGGATTTGTGCTAAGTGTATAGCAATAGGCTTACCACTTATTTGATTGTGTGATATAAACTTAACTGGTGAAATGATGGGGTATACTACACTCTAGAGATGTAATGAATATTTACATTCACATTCGTGAATATTCATATATTTCTGCATATTCACTTTCACAAAATGTTTGTGAATGTTTTGTTAATATAAATAGAAGAAAAAAATTAAAAAATTCCAAATCCATTTATTTCTTATGTTTTTTAATATAACAAAAAGGAACAACCTAGTGATCACATTATCAATTTTCAGTTTACCATTTGGTATTGTTTAATTTATCTACTTTGAGCAATGAAGCTTAATAACTAAATTTTCATTAGAACATTAACACAAAAAATATAGATTGCAATGTAAACAAACAAAAACAAATTCTTCTATGAAATTTTATATTAAAAATTAAATATTTTGCGCTGAGTAGGAAGTAACTACTCTCGTTTGCTTTCTGCCAATCATACTGAAACAATATAGGCTTAAATGATATAGATTTTTTACCATCAAATTACATGTGAGATTGTTTTTTTTTGTATTTAAGCCATTGAAGCAAATCTACTAGAGGTCACATTGTTTTATGAAGTATGTAATCTCATTTAGCATATTTTTATTGCAATAATTTATTCCTGTGCTACCATGAACTAAGTAGGCATAAGTACTTTTGTAAAAAAAATTTGTTCAGGTGTCTCTAATACAATCCAGTGCATGGCTCAAGAATGTGAAGTGAGGGCTCCTGAAGATTTTGTTCTGTCTCATGTGCCTATGCCAGAGTTACGAGATCGTTATCAACAGTTCATGTTTAAGGACCATGTCACATCACATCCTCAACTGCGGTTTTGTCCCGGACCTAATTGTCAGGTAACTGTCACAGCATATTTCTGTAAAAAATATTTATTGCTGACCATTGGTGTTACCCATTAAGTTAAAGTAAAAATCTAGATTCCTAATTTCTAGATTTTTATTTAAAGCTTTCCTTATAAAGCCTACTTATCAGTTTTATAACTGTTAACATTATATGATAGATTTAACCGTTATAAGTCTAAGCAATGTTTTCTGTAATTCTGATAGTCTTCTAGTCTTCAACCATCATACTTAGTCTTAATCCTTCTCATTCTAAACAGAGATTTTTCCACAGTTAAGAAATAAAATTGTTCATGACCAATGTGATTGTACTGTTATTTTTCATTTCCAGTGGATATTTCAAGCCTTTAGTCGGGAAGGTGCACACAGAGTAGAGTGCCAAGGCTGTGAACTACTGACGTGTTTCTCATGTGGAGCACCTCACCATGCTCCAACAGACTGCCCTACTATACGCCGATGGCTAACAAAGTGTGCTGATGATTCTGAGACTGCTAACTATATAAGTGCACATACAAAGGTAAAAAAATATGACACATTTGTGTTTCCTCATGAAATTTAGGAAAATTCATAATTTATTGTATTACGGAAATAACAGATTATTTGAAATTAATTTGTAATGTTCACTGCATCATGATATTGTTGAGTGATTTTTTATATCAAGAATAGGTTATGGGGAAGTAGGAATATATTAATGTCAAAAGGATCATGACCACTATCAGCCTATTACTGGATATAGGCCTGTCCTGAGCGCCCACAGTCCCCTTGCTGGTCAGTTGGGTTGAGGATCAAAAGCATAGGTATTCCCAGCACCTATGCTGCTGCCGGTAGACAGAGGAGTGGAGATAGCATACTGCCATACATCAGACCTAAATCCAGACTCCGGGACACTACTAGACAATCTGCTTGAATCTGATACAGTTATAAAAATACAATTATGGTGGACCCTGGATTTGAACCAACTACTTGATTGCTTGTTGATATTAACTTTGTTATGTAATTGTGTACATATCATTAAGCAAATACTGTTGAAAGAGAAATACATAATGTGAGTTGCAGTGAGGACGTGATGTGTTCCAGGATTGTCCAAAGTGTCAGATCTGCATAGAAAAGAATGGTGGATGCAACCACATGCAGTGCGGCGCGTGTCGCCACGACTTCTGCTGGGTGTGCCTGGGCGACTGGCGCTGCCACGGCTCCGAGTACTACGAGTGCAGCCGCTACAAGGAGGACCCCAACCTGGCGAATGACAGTCAGCACGCTCAGGTACAGTGTACATCCTAACACAATCAGTTCAGTTATATATTGCTCTGCCTTGATCAACAATATCTCGGGGTTGTGTTGATGTGTTGCAATATCAAGATATTCAGTGATAATTTGGTCATCCAGTGTGGTGTACATTTAGGAGGCAACATAGTATATTGTTTTAGTATTGTGTAAAATGTTTAACGCCAACAAAACTAATCAACATGTAACTGGCAAATATTCCTGGCATCTCTTCTCGCCCCCTGAACTGTGCTTCGTGAAATGTGTGATGTTTCCCGACTGTGGCGGGCTCCACCCCGTAGTCGTAGCGTGGATTGGTGGACTTATAGTAAAGTAAATATTTAGCAAAGTTATCAACAATTATTAAAATATTCCAGGCTAGAGAAGCTTTAAAAAAATATTTGCACTACTACGAACGGTGGGAAAATCACGCTCGATCTCTTAAGTTGGAGGAACAGACTCTCGCTAACCAAAAGAGTCGGATCAATCAGAAGGCGAGTATTCTTCCATGACGCATTTACTCTGTTAGACATTAGGCCGGTTGTACATACTGACATCCGCCGCGCTGCGACGTACTGTAGATTGGTCCCTTAGAACATTTGTACCTCAAAATTAAACTATAACAAATTATATATTTTCACATTTGATAAATTAGGTATATACCTAAACCGCTTGACAAATTGTATAACAAAATTTTTGTTATGAATCACTTTATCTTTTGATGAAAATCCGCGCATTCGTTTTTGAGTTCTCAACAGACAGTCACACAGATAGACTTGACGGAGGACTTTGTTTTATGATAGGTTGTGATAAACAGTTCTGTAATGTTGCGAATTTTTTTTTGGAACTACTAAGATTTTATATGTTTGTAGTAAATTATATTTACGCACGTATTGGTAACCGATACGTCAGCATACGGTAGCACTGCTCGTTTCGACTTACAAATATCAATATATAAGGCCACCGCACGCATGTAGCATCATGCTAGGCAGCCTAAAGCGTTCGTCACCGCTCAGACTACAATGTACCGAAACACAATGACAAACGCGAGCGCGGGCGGGCGCGGACGAGCGCGGACGAGCGCGGACGGACAGACGAGGTGGTGGTGGCGGTGGCAGGTGATGGCGGGCCAGGGCACGTGGATCGACTGGCAGTACCTGTGGCGCGCGGCGCGTCTGCTGCGGCGCTGCCGCTACACGCTGCAGTACACCTACCCGTACGCCTACTACATGGAGCCCGGCCCGCGCAAGGAGCTCTTCGAGTACCAGCAGGTACGCCAGTAGTTACTTCGGATCATACATTTATAACAGTATTGTGATAGTTGCCATTGGAGGGGTAAATTTTGTTATTGTAGTATGCTGCTCTACAATATCATTTGATTTCTTTTGTTGAATATTGTGATGTAGGTATTCGTAGATTCGTAGGGCGACTGTTCCTGGGTTTAAATTTCGTGTCGATTACGATTATGTTTGTCTAACTTAGAATTCTTAGTTGAAATTTTTACTAGGAGCTCGGTATTTGGATTAGTGCCATACATCGGGCGCATTTCCAGACTATGACGGGACAAAACTATTATTAAATTAATTCCAGACAGGAACAAAAGTACCATGAGAAATTATAATTGGCACAAAAGGGGAATCGAACCCAGGACCTATTGTCATTACACTTATTATCCTTTTATTAGTTAATTTTTTAACATGTCTCAGCCATCGGAGCGAGTCCAACCTCATTTTTATATCGGAAATATCTATCATATAAAGTATTTCTCTTACATTTTTATTGCGAACCCGGTCGGCGGGCGCCCAGCCGCACACGGAGAACACCGACCTCGTCTAGATCACGTTCATTTTACTGTCATCTCCTTACTTATGAGACATACCCTACTCTCGCTCCAGTACAGTAGTGCATGTATTAGGTATCTATCGATACACGCTAGCAACGTCGATAATGCCGCAAGTGGGCATCGACGCGAGAGGTGGACGGCATGCGTGGCGCAGGCGCAGCTGGAGGCGGAGATCGAGAACCTGTCGTGGAAGGTGGAGCGCGCCGAGAGCACGGACCGCGGCGAGCTGGAGAACCAGATGGACATCGCCGAGAAGCGCCGCACCACGCTGCTCAAGGACTTCCGCGACTTCGCGCGCTGAGCGGCGCCGCGCCCCGCCGCGCGCCCCGCCGCGCGCCCCGCCGCGCGCCCCGCCGCGCGCCCCGCCGCGCGCGCCGCTGTCGAGAGCTATGTTTTCTTTTATGTTGCCAAAGTATATTTATTTTATTGACTTTGCAATAAAATAGAACAATAATTTACTAGTGCGGTTTGATTCTACCCCTCTACGTCTATCGTATTTTTGTAAAATTGTGTAAACTCGTCCTAATCAAGAATTAATTCGTGCTCAACGTGCGTTGCACGTTACTGTTGAAAGTACCGTTTCATTTAAGTTTATGATCGATCGAGTTTTCGCAAGCGCGACTACTGATCGAGAGATGCCGGGTTCGATTCTCGGGTCGGTTACTTTGGATTTTTTCATGCTTGAAATTTCTAATAGTGCCTCGAAGTCGAGATGTATATCCGGGTCATGGCGGTGTAGGCTCACCCTCTATTCCATAGTCAAATATATAACATCACAAAAGAGTCGTGCGCGTCATGTTACATGACGCTTACTTGTTACTTTCTTTACCCTTTACCCTTACATGTTACTTTCTTTAAATAACAATTTAATTAATGCAAGGAAACAAACTTGCCTCAGATGCCTCAGGTTTTATTGGTTACGTATACATACGAATGGTGTATACGTCATCACAGCAGAACACATGAATTATTCAAAATTGATTTTATGCCATCCATTGCGATTCCGTCTAAGGCGTAGTGACGTCTACACGGCGCTTACGACCTTTTTGTCTTACTCCACTCATGATCGTAAATGTTCGTAACGTTGGAAAATGTTTACCCGCGCCATGAGAGACGGTTCAATTCAATAAAGTAAAGATGTCATTATCTTATTTTATTGGAGTGAAAATGGAAGGAGGAGGAGCACCCCGAATAGTCCCCTAACCTAAATATAGAAAAACAAAATTCATAGTTTTCACAAAATCTATCACTAGTTTAAATACTTGTTACTGGATTTCGTCCAGTACACGCTGTGTACTGGACGAAACACGTCCAGTACACAACGCACATGATCTTCGATGAACAATTTATTTAAAGTGTTAATGTCATCTTAAAATAAAATGCTGCGTTCAGAATAAATTCGTTTTATTAATGATTTAGTGTCTTACAAAATATCTAATTTTAGATAGATCGATGCAGACAAGATAACTCGATGAAGTAACTAATACAGCTTGCATATACGTCTTTATGGTGACGTACAACTGAAATTAACTTCTAAATTACACAGTAGCGAATTTATAAAGTTTGCTAGTCATATATACGCCTATATACGCTATATACGCCTTTTTAAAGTTCTTTTAATAATCCTAAAGAATTAGACCATTAAATTCAGCTACTGAGCCATTTCCCTACAAAGATGCTGGAATTGTCACTTTTCGCAGAAACCTTAGGAGTAACACGAGCTCGGCCATATGTTTATTGCAACAAATACTGTATAAAATGACTAAGATGATTAATACATCATTAAAAATCTTTGTCAGTGAGCAGCTCGTACTTCAGTCAGCGCTCGTTAAGTACAAGGCAAACAATAATGATCATTTCACACATTAAACTACAATGTTGCCATAATACAAACTTATGTCAATTAGTTTATCAAGTATTACATATCGTGCCTTTATTACCGAACACAGCCATCGTAATATCCTATCGCTTACTTAGTGTCAACTGTCAACTACTCCGCCCGTCGCCGTGCATGCTCACATGCGCGCTAGCCTACGCTACGTTGTCCCTGATAGGATTGGTATTACAAATAATGATGTTAATACTAATTACTTTTAAAATTTAGGTGCTAGTTTACAAGTAATAATTATTGTATTCAAAATCTGTGCAAGTATGGTAAGGTACATATACTAAGGTACATTTATAGGTATTTTAGTAACTCATTGGTATCATAGCTGACAAGACTTTACTTTCCTCTGTAAATTTCAATAATACGGTCTTGATCGACGTATTCGAATATATGTGGAGCGTCCATTAGGATGCCAATAGTGCCAGCTGTGGTGACTATGAAGAAGATGTACAGCTGCAGCCGGTCGATCACCATGGCCACATACTTCCAATCTTCACGGGTCTGCAAGTTTCACATTGAAACCTGATTTTATTACGAAAATGTTTTTAAAACAGAAAATTAAAAATATTACGGACCTGAATGTAGAGATCTTCATTTCGCAAGTGTTCTGCAATAAATTCCACGGCTTCTGTAGCTTTGGCCGCTTCAGGAGAAAGTAGCAAGGAGTCTGAGCTCTCCGACTCCCGTCTCTCGCCCAGCCCCAGGCTGCCGAGGCCGCCGAGACCTCCCAGGGCTCCCACCTCGCCGCCTCCGGCCGCCCGGCTTATCTTGCAATTCGGATGATGAAGGTTAGAGAGCTCCATTGCCTCCATCGCCTCCATTTTGCTTTGGTCCATACCGATAGCACTGTGGAGTGAGTACGATTAGTTCATTTTTAACAGTAGAAAGTAGTAAGAATGTTGCGATAATATTTTGTTTACCTGATGTTAGGTTTTGGCAAGTCATGAGTGGCCGCTGCGTGCGGTGGCGCGCCCATGCCGGGCATTTCCATCATCCACCGCAGGCGGGTCTTGCGAGGCCGTCGCATCAGGAGAAACGTTGGCAAGTAATGGAGGAACACACTCCGTATCCACAGGGGCATTCTTGAAAAACAATTATGTAAAAATTATAAATACATTGATTACTTACAAATATGTACAAGTTAATTAGGAGTTAGGAGAGTTGTGAGATTAACTCTCATCATCATATATTAGTACCTGTGGGTTCTGGGGCCTCGGAAATTCCAGTTGATAATGATAACGGTCACGAGGATGCTGACCGTGTTCATGATGAATGTAAATAGTAGATATTTAGCGATGAGAGGCAGTACTAAAGAAGTCGGTGGCAAGATCTTCGACACCAGCAGCAGGAACACGACCAGTGACAGTAAAATGCTAATACCCAATGTAACCTGTAACAAAAAATTTTGGTAAGGAAATTTTTAAAACTGGTTAATACGTTAATTGTATTAAAGAATTAGTTAAGTGTGAACGTAACTCACCTTCTCGCCAGCCTCAGCAGGTAGATAGAAAACAAGTACACAAAGAAATGAAATAAGTACTGTGGGCAATATCAAATTAACGGTGTAGAATAGAGTCTTCCTCCTTATAATGATGTAAAACGTTATATCCGTTTCTGTGGGGTGGCTGCCTTCGTAGATGTTTAGATACGCCGGTACTTCGATGATGTCCCACGTGCCAGATTTCCAATAGTCTGAGAGATCCACAAAATTCTTGTTGTTGTACAAAGCCAGCGACACCTGATCGCCGTTGAATGTCCAAGAACCAAATTTCATTATGCAAGTTTGTTGATCGAACGGGAAGTAAGTGACATCAATAGTGCACGAACTCTGGAAAAAGGATTATGTTTAACGCTCCAGGGTCATCTTATTGTAACTATATTTATTTGACTACCTCGTTGGTCGTATTGGTTGCAAGTGCGACTGCCGATCGGGAGGTCCCGGGTTGGATTCCCAGGTCGAACACTACAAAAGAATTTTTCTAATTTAGAAATTTTCTAGAAAACCTAAATTAAAATTCTAGTAGTGGTTCGGGGTCTGGATATGTGCCCGATGCATGGCAATAGGCTCACCACCTATTCCATAACGGGACATCAACGTAACCGGTGAAATGTTCTGCATTCCTCTGCCTACCACTTCGGGGATTACAGGCGTGAAGTTAAGTAGATACGTAGACTTATTACGTAAAGTATAACCTTTAACAACTTATTAAAACATATTGCACGCATGGAGTTCAGATTATCTTTATTCAATGTTCATATATAGGAGAGGTTCAGAAAGCTAAAGCTTTTATAAATGTGATGTAAATGAAAAAGAACATGGTTTTTGTCAATATCAAATACAATGATAGTCTGCGGTCCAACAGAATTTTGAATTATAACATTTTTATGCTCAATAATATTAAATCTTAATCAAAATCTATAACGGTCAAATTTTGATTACTGTTACATAACTATCTATTTTATCATACAGTTTAGAATATGATTATGATACCAGAAATTTCAAAGAGTACCAGGAAAATATATATTATACTCCAGTAGGACAGTGAGCTGCCGCAGGAAGGACTCCCCGGTGTCGGCGAACAGGAAGCAGTTGCGCAGGTGCGCGCCGAACATGGCCGACATCAGGTCGCAGCGCAGCACGTACGGCGCGGCGCGCACGAGCGCCGGCAACTAAAGAACATTGCCCCGCGTAAGCAATATTGTTACTACCCCTCAGGTCAAGCCTATATCCAGAATTGAACTGGAGTAGGCTGATGTTAATGAAGTAAACTCAAAAATATATCGTTAACAATCTGTATTCTCAGTAAGCGTTATTTTAGGTAATTTCTTAAAAGCTACAACTAACTTGTCGCCCTCGTTCCGTGATCCAAAGCTGTTGCACGTATGTCCAAAATCTCTTCATTTGGTAATCTTAAAAGTTGAACGGTAATTATTATTGCTTTTTATGAAATTATGATGGTCATCGTTATGAGGGTAATTTCAGATAATGTTTTTTATTACATAAATAAATGGTTACCTAATTTCAAGACACATGTTACTAATATTTGTATGAAATAAACACGTAATATTACAAT
>DWEJ01002765.1:0-11104 GCA_018245835.1 Mysoria sejanus stolli | reverse complement strand
TATATATAAAACACACTTTAATAAAGTTCCTTAAAAAGGTTTATTTTTATTACTATCTCATTATTTCACCAGGTCCTTTACCGGTTTGGCAGAAAACATGTATTCCTAAATATCTGCCCTTTCAGACCTGACGTATTTCTTGTAAGTTATAAACGTCACACAAAATATATAACAAATGTTCCTTTAAACGTCTAATGCTTATGAATGTTGTTTATTAATTATTGTATCATTTTACTTTAATTTACCGTGGTTCGACTTAAATTTCATGACAAATTTTTATATCACTTAATAACAGACCAAAATCTTTACGAATATTAAATAAGGCATCGTTAGCTATAACTTTGCTAGGTTTTATCGTATTATATTATAGCTAGGTTTTGTCATAAAAATTCAATCTGAGATATTTATAACAAGTAAAGTAATTTACGTAGCAGCAATTACGAAGTGCAGCTAAGCCTTATCATAATGCATATATTCGTCTTATTGTTTACTTCAATACATGTATGTTCAACATTTACAAATGAACTCAGAAAGTAGTACATATTGGGTACGTAATGAAAACATTAATTCCTTTAAAGATGATGGTATTCTCTCGAACTATTCGTAGTAGAGATGCCAATGCCGCGAGTACATATTTCTCTGCTGATCAACTGTTTGTGTTTTGTGTCGTTCCTACTCCACAAACAAATGAAAATATGGTTCTTGCGTTAATCACTCGTGCATTTATCTAAGATTTCATTCGTGATTACATACATTCGTATATAAGTTGGGTGGCAAGACAATTATATAATTTTAATTTCTTATATTTATACATATATGCAGGTTAATAGAATGGGTATTGTGTCAATTTGTCAAATGTTATGTAACGATTCAATTGTGAAAATACTGTTTCAATTAATTTAGTTAAACATTTCAAAGGTAACGCGACCAAATATAGGTCAATGTCAGAGGACAATCTACTACAGTGTCGCAGAATTTATCTTCTTTTTATAATTTGTGTTTATGAACTAGCTTCCGGCGACAGCTTATATCGAATCAACTTGTCACCACTGCCCTAAAACTTTGTGATCATCAATTTGTTACCCGATTACAATTTAAGGAAATCAAGGTCACAAACGATAATTGTATAAATCTCTGTTGAAATATATATAATTTATTTTTGAGTAGCAATGTATAATAATAGCTTAGTGAAGCCAAAGTAGTATAATAACTAAAAAGGGAATGTTATTGACTAACAAAATATCACGATCGTATGGCACTTGGATAAAATGCTACTGACTTAAAATATAATAAAAACACCAACGTAGACACTCAACAGACAGTGCTCGTTCAGTGTACAAGAAGGAAAGTCAGTTGAATGCCGCGCTCGTCGCTTCAACTTCAAGTACAGTTTGAAAGAAACTGTTATAGAGGACAATTTATACGGACATTAGTTGTATCAATAAATTTCGAGAACCCGTTAAGGTCTCGTCTTTTTAACGTCGAGTCATGCTACAAGTTCTTTATTAACAACATTTAAAAAAAAAAATTGTAAAAAAATGGATAAATGTTTAAACGATTGATGATAAGACCGGTAACTTTGACAGTGAATAGTGAAATAGATATTTGCAAGATTTAGGTAGACGGAAGCAGTATGATACATTTGGAAGTAGTATCATTACAGCGTCAGATTACGAGACAAGCGAGCGGCACAAAGGCGCTAATGAGGGCGGCGGGGGTGCGGGGCGGAGAGCGTAGAGGGCGAGGCGGAGGTGGCCCATGAAAGCTGTCAGCGGTTGATTTTTCCGAGTGTCGTGGGCGCGCTGATCGATAAGTCACGTGGTTCGCGCCGAGCTCGCCACTTGCCGCTCAATAGTTAGTTAGCCTCTGCAAATCTCCTGCCTCTACTTTAATATACTATGTGACTTGGCTTTCACCGTTTTAAGGTACTTTTGAAGGTCACCCTGTAAACTACCGCGCCGGGTAACTCTATTACCACAAGTTATATACAACAAAAACGTTACATTTTTTTTCGCATTGAAAGGAATTTTTAAAAAATGTAACATAAATTTGAAAACAGGTATGGAACGGAAAACATATCATTTGCAACAATATTGCAATGTATGGAAAGTTTACATCATTTTTTGACAGAAATTAATAGTTAATGTTGACTTACTATGTAGCGCTGTAGCGCACTGTGCTACAATATCGTAGAGTGCTACGACACTAACGCTAAGTTAGGTTAACGTTCAATGCGTAACTCTTCCGCCAACTGCAGGAGCATCTATGACAGTCATAGATACTCAAGCCCGCCATTAAAATGTAACGAAAAATTCTAAAAACACATAACACATCTAATTGTATTATTATGTACAAAGATACTCTTTAGTGGTACTATAAAAAAGACAAACAATAGTAGTAGCTTGTTAATATCGTGTAAATATTTTTCGTATTCTTCTAGATATGTTTAGTTAATAGGTGAGGTTAGAGTTATTAATTGTACTTGCAACTGTTCAGCTATCATTGAAAGGGTTTCCGAGTGGGGATAAGATGTGATGGATGCGGGACTGCAACGCAGAAGTGCAGAGGGAGTGACGGACATCGATCGCGGCCGCGCGCTGCCGCCCCCACCCCGACGCTACTAAACGTTATCTCGCATGCCGTACACTTGTATACATTGTGCTCTGTCATGATACTGGATAGTGAGAACACAAAAATTGCCTCAGCACCATCTGTGTGAAGTATTTTTAAATAAACAACCCGTATTTCGATTGTAATCGAACGTTATCTTGAAATGCAACCAACATGTATGTATATAAAAGTATCCGTAATGTAACAGATTGTATGATGTCAAATCTATTTTAAATGAGGAGGCTAAATATCACTCAAGAAAATATCCAGTTTGATTAAAAATATGTTAATATAACATTAAAAATAAATAACTTTTTCCCGTCGCATTCAATATCTTGTACAAGATTACTTTCATTGAGTATGAGTGTCATTATTAACAAATTCATGTCCATTAAAAACTAGAAATAATTCCATAACATATATCAGCTGGTCGAAAATTGAACCTGACACCTTTATTACGACCAATTGCGTACTGTGTACTGTGCCAAACGCTTGCTAATTTAATAAAAAATTACGTCTCTCTCAGTTGCGGCGAGGGATAAATATTGGTACTGATAACGGTTAATGGCCTACATCTCTGTGCAGTCAACATTGGAATTTATATAGTATTTATATAGTATTTATTTGTATAAACACTTTAACATTAGACTTTATTTTATATAAATATTTCGCACGGACTATATACGAGCGTACAGTACAACGAAGTAACATAAGCAATTAACTAACGGCGCGAATTTATTGAATTCATTTTTACCGTGTACACATAGCGAAAGTAAGTACATAGACGTGGGTTATATCACGCTACGTTGATCAGGGTAATATTATCGATTGTTACCGGCAATTCACACGCGGTGTGAAAATCTATATAGCTAGTCTGAGTACATGGGGCGTGCAGCGCGCCGCCGCCTGCTCCTCACTTAGAACCCTCTGAATCGATACCCGGTGGAACCTACGCTCCCGCCAGCGTTCTCTAATCAATGCCACACTACTCACATGAAATATGCCCCGCAGACAACACCACTGCTGTCACTAAGCGCCAACGAACGTAATACCAAATATTTCTCGAGTCTCTTTTTCACAGCTCTTGCAAGTTGTATTGTAATGAACGCGATAGAAACGAATCGCATAGACGGAATCATAAAACACTCTTTCTTCATTCAAATGTCGGGACAATATTCGTATGAGTCATCAATTTTTAATGCGTTGATTTTTTGTTGTGTTGATTGGTGAAGTAAAGAATTATTTACATACATTTTTTTAATATTTTTAGTGTCTAATTGAATACATACAAGACAGTAATAGTGAGTCGCAGCGCAAATTCCTGTTTATTGCTTGGACCTAGTATCGTGGCGTAACTTTAAGGCAACTAAATAATTCGTAAATAGCTTTATGAATATACTTAATTGGTGATATTTTTAGACAGGATTACGAGTGACGTCTAAATAAACTTTATAATGTATTTTGTTTGTATTTTCTAGCCGCCTCTAGAATGCGGAGTCAATGGTCGCGGGCCCGGATACTGCGAGCCACAAATGTGGCCACATTATCAGGTAATTCCATTTTTTTGCGTTAAAAAATGTCCGTATTGTATTTTAAAATCATCACCGTCACTATCACCAAACCCTTTCATCATCTTACTGATGAACATGGTTTGTCTTCTCAGGATTAGCAGGGTTTAGGCCACAGCATGCTTTGTTGGCCAAGTACGTGTATGCGGAGTATTTGAACACTTTAATACATAACTGATACCTTGAAATAGATTTGGTACATTTCACAGATGGGCGTTATAGGCGGCGGCTGGAACGGCGTCAATACTATCAACGGGTCGTGGACATCCAGGCCGCCGTGCTCGCGGGAACCAATACGCTATAACACTGACTGTCGTCTCATGAAAGTTCGTGATTTGTATTACTTGACACTTGTTACATACGAAAGTCTACTACTCCTAACTGAGTCATTCGCTTTTTCATGGCGTTCGAAAATGTATTTTCTACGATTGTTGAATTCACATTAATTCAACAATAACTATAACAATCTATTAAGTTACGCCTATATTATCTTAACATAACGTAAGGTTTAAACGTCATTCTACTATTTTAATTATGTATGTGAATCATCAAGTTATTTAAACCAAATGTTTTAAATAACTGTCATATGCTATTAAATTGAGTCTTTACACCGGTTGTATTACATTTTAGTTTTTGTAAATATTTCGCGATGTTTATTAATATTTAGTTATATCCATCTAACGAGTGACCTTAAATAATAACATTTAAATTAGAAAGTAATGTTACTTAGCACTCGTATTCAGGTAATTAAAACACCATTTCTGATACTCAATTACGACATATGATTATGTGATACATAAGTCTATAAATATTCATCACCTTCGGGATTCTGGTAAATGTTTTTGTATATGAATGTTTCAGGGCCCTCCACTGAATCTTCAAAGCCAACCATGTGCACAGGATGCAAGGGTGACGCAGTTCCCTGTTTTCGATGATTCTTCTTACAGCGCGGATAGCGGAGGTGGTAGCAAGCATGCTAATCTAAATGAATATTCCGCTAGAAACGTGACTCCCTCGGAGACTAATGTGCAGCCAGTACGCGAACGCTTTTTTGAGCAGCGAGAATCGCGACCAGATCCACCCGAGGAGAAGCGGCCACCAGTGGTGCCGTTGCCTGCATTTCAACAAGCTTTCGGATCTACGGAAATCGGGAAGTTTGCCGAAGCATTCAGTCGCGCTGAAGCGGTACACGACACCGAAGACAGTTCAAACGACAACTACGTTTACGATACATTCCAGGATTGGGATGGACCCCCAGACCTGCAATGGTCCGCGCAACCCATTTCACGGGAAATCAAATGCGAAGACAACTATTAATGCTGTCCTCGCTCTAGTGCTAATTCGAGGCGCTCGCGTCTCTTAGCTAATTTAGAGAATATTTAGTTTCACCACCACGTTGCCAAAAATGTGTAGCTTGATATCCTGAAGGTGACTCGATATCATAGAACTAGGATGTGATACAAAATTTTTTAACGTGTTCGAAAATGAATCGGCTCGAGATATAGTGGTGTGACTTTAATTCGTATACATGTTATATATAATATATATTATTATTAATATTATAGTAGAATATTAGTTAGTTTATTCCCTTTGACTAGTTTTAGATAAACCTTGAAAAGTCAAAAATATACTTGATGAAACTATGGGGAATGTGGGAATATTAGGTAGGTACTGCAAAGATTAAAAAAGCAAAGATTCGATGTGCCTTTAAATCGGAGAACCCGGCCGCTACTCGCGCGGCGTCCCTTGCCCCGCTCCTCGACGTCAGGAATATATCATCTTATAACAATAGAAATTATAGGGACCAACGTTTAGACATATATACAAGACCCTGTTGCGTAAGCAGACTGTGTGCACTATCCTCAACAACCTATGGAACAACCTCCGACAGGGAGTATCGAAATTTGTAAGATCCGTAGTAAAATATTATAATACCAGACACCAGATAAGTTATCTGTGACTAATGTCGAATGCACTTATGATATTCTATTAGAAAAAAATATTAGGAAGTTGAAAATTATAAGATGAATTTGGCGTATATTATAAGAATCTTTTACACTTATCTTTTATATCAGAAATTGGATACTATTATAAATTAGGAGAGTACGATTTGTATTATATGTTCGCGATGACTGTAATTCCAATTCCTGACTTCAGTAGCTACTCGTTCATTTGTTAATACGTTGAAAAGCCTATTTACGAGTAGACATCTATTAATTCTATCTTAGGACAGGCACACAACATCTTGGTCAGTCTGGCGTTGAGGCAACTTTGATTCACTTTTTGAAGCCAAAATACATTTAACACTGATACTATTTTAATTTCTTTTTACTTTTCAAAATAATGGTTACCAAATATAATATACCACTATAGCTCCGGCGATGCCAAGTTTTGGTGTAACAAAATATATCACGCACAATGGTGTCCTGATGTGTTGCCCGTGTTTTAGCTTATTGAATCTAATCTATACTTACTTATTAATATTTTTTTTGTAGTTTTCTTTCATGTATAATTTTGGATGGGGCCCTAAAGACGCCGCGCGGAATTTTATAATCTTTGACATTATTCTAAAGAAAAATCATCTAATTATATTTAGGTAGTAAAATTTCATGATTTTTAAATGAGATTACTTATGAATAAAATTGCTTGATAAATAAATAATTAGGGGTCCAATAACATTAATGAACTGTTCGTCGAAATTTTAATTTGAAATTGATCAATACTGTAAAGCTATTTCATGTTTTAACTCTGAGCTAAAGTTCACGACCCTCTAATAAAACGTGATTCACAGTTATTCTCCTTATGCGAATGAGATTGGACCTGATCGGGCTTTTAAAGCGAACTTATCCATAGTTAACAAATAACACTCGTAACGTGAACACAATATTTTGAGGGATATTGATTTCATACCTTTTCTATTAACAACCATATTACAGCCATAGCTGGGTGATTACTAAATTCGCAAGATATACCTAATATTCACAACGAATTGTTTTAGCCAGACCGATTATGCTGCGTGGGTGAATGTAATCTTCACTAAACGTGGACATATTTTACGGGTTTTTTTAAAGTGCGTTCAGATCTTCGTCAGTATAGAAAAAAATTTGATATTACAAGGTGTGAATTATAACAAACAACTTCCAGAAGTCTTCATTTTTTAGGGTTTTATTATACGAGTGTTAGAATTTTTCATCTTCTTTCGATAAAGCCGTTTAATATTGGAGTGCCTTATGTAATTTAAATGATATGAAAATAGGTGAATGAATTTTATTCTAGTATAATTTGATGGAACACCATGTAGATAATATAGTTATTAAACTTCTTTAAAACCAAGTAATTTTTTGATTCGTAGATGTGATAAAAATCTGATTAAAAGTTATTTAACATTTACTTATACATGATGTAGTGTATAATGCTAATGAAAAGTTGCCAGGTGCGACCATCATTGTAGTAATATAAAAAGAAAATGTTTACAAATTAAAATAGATTATTATATTAAGGTTAAGGTTTTGTTGAAAAAAAAAATTCATTTTCTAATACTAATTCTATAAGGTCGATGTTGCTTTCAATTTTGTTGTTGAGATTTCATTACATCTTAGATAATAGTCAAAATTGAAGTTTAGTCAAGTCTAATCACGTTTATCTAAACTGTAATTGCATTACTAAGTTGAAAACTTTTTACTTCATATTCCACGTTGATAGTTCGTAATTATGGCCGTAATTGATTTCATCTAGATAATTACATTAGAATTGTTCCCGGATAGATGTAATTAATCCACGATTGGAAACTCAATAAGTAGTTTATACCTATTATAGCCATTGGGCATTGTTTCAATGAGTCGGATGTACCTACAAGAAACCTTAATTGATAATTTTTGTTACCATTACATAGAGAAATGTAGTCTGTGCCACATAATATAATGTATATATAATATACATCTCCCTAGATAGTTCTATTGTTATTTATTTAAATATTAGCGTTTATAATTTATACTGTAGAGAGATGTACAGAGCGTAATTTTAAAATATAATACCTAAGTGTTTCACGTATAATAGAGCTTCCCGTTTGACTGTCCTACCATTTTGTGTACCATCAGTTAGTTACGATATATATTAAACCCTTAGTAATAAACATAGCGGATTCCATTTGATCTTCACTGTAATATGTAAATCTGGTGAATTATTAATATGTCTACGATTACAAAACGAAAACATTTCACGAATGTCACAAGAGTACAAAACTAAGAGGAAATGATACATATTAATTATTTTTCGGTCATTCGGCGTTCGATAGGTAACAGATGATCTTGTTGTAGATTAAAATTGTAATATTTGTTACGTTGTGGCGGCGTGATATCTACATAAATATATGTTATTATATACAATTAAAAATGACACCATATAATATTTGGATTGATATTTTTAAAATTATGAAGTAATAATACTTCATGCGTTGAAAATTACCGACGCGTTGACATGAAAAATATGTATCTAGCCAACTGTAACGTTGTAAATAACTGATCGTTTTGATTGATGATACACTCATATCAATTACAGGACATTGTTTTGTGGACAAATTGTAAAAGGTAGATGCCGGCGACACCGAAATGTTTGGTTTATGAAATCGATGTACGATTTAAATAAATACATTTTACTGAAGTGTGTTTTTCTCTACTTACATAGTTACTCTGTAGCTGTCGTATGTATTTCCTATTGCAGTGCAATCTGGCCGTCTTTGGAACTCCGCTTATATATTAGAAAAATGATCCTTTATACGGTTCTTGTGTTATATATTTGAATATATTAATCATTTCTAAATTCATATGGATATCATCATGGGGCAAAAAATTCTTAAAAAATATGTAAATGTGTTAGTAAATAAATAATCATAGAAATTATAAATAGCAAGTAACTGCAGGAAATACTTGCTATTTATAACATGTATGATATGAAAGCTTAATCCGTGTTACCATGTAACGCTAGTATGAGAGAGTTCATATACTTATATTCATATATTTATATGTACTTACATTCGAAGATTATGAAGTACTGTAACGATTTTAAAATATATTTATGTGTTGCATATGACAAAGTACATTACATTATGTTTTAATTCATCGTTTCATCTAGTTATTATTATTGTTAGATTGAAATACCGATCTGCATTAATTATAGAGATAGTTATATTAACACTACGGGACTGTAAGGAGGTACAGAAATAACAAAGACCAACGTTACATTTTATATTTATTCATAAGCAATAAAAAGTAATTTTCATGTTTCACAAAATTGAACTTATGAATACTTAGGAAAACAATAGGAATACATCAATTTATAAATTAGACTAACGTTGCTGGAAGCCACTAAAGGATGCTAGACTTTGTAATCAAGCTAATTAGTAAGATGTAGGCAAACTATAGGAACGAGTCGCGCGTGGAGTACGTCGTGGTGACTGTTGTGAGCACTTCATTGTAAAACATTTAAAGGCACTTTTTTTAGGCTCTCAGAGGTCATTATTTCCTAGTCAAAAAGTTCGATGATTTTACAATTCGCTAGAAAAAGTGCCTCTTACTTTTTGAATCCACAGATTTGAGAGAAAAGCACAAAACAGTCTGTATTTTTTAAAATTATAACGCTGTAAAGGAAGCATTCTCCATTTTTATTGCAGAGACTTTTGTATTCGGAATTAATAACGGAATAAGCCACTGTCGTTCCAATAGTTTGCCTTTAACATACTATTTACTAATTACTGTTCATAGGAAATTTATCATACATACAATACTATATTACATTGATATAACTCAATATAAAACGAACCAAGTAGCAAATTATTCAAAGTGAAATTATAAAAGTACAATACTTATTATAACATTAGTTACCTTCGTATTTTACTTCAATAAGTCTTTCTAAATATTCATTCATTTTCCTACATTACTTTTCAAATGTCATTGAAGTATGAAATACAATCGCAATTAATGAGCTCATTGTTCATTACATTTTTCACTCATATTTGTTTATTCATTTTATTAATTATATTTTCTTAGTATAACAATATCTATAAATCGATTGTATAAGTTCGTAATTATTAAATTCGAATATTTTAACATATGTATATTAATAAACATGTTTTATTTCAATAAATCACAAAATAATTTTAAACGATATATAAAAATTCAAAATATAAATGCAATGGGTATATTTGTTTGACCACAATAATAAATAATATCTACTTATTATTATTATTACATTCATATTCTGGATTATTGTAAAGTAATTTAAATAAGTAGTTACTTGAAACCACGACAAATCATCCGGTTATTGTAAGGATTCAATCCGCAGATGATATGTTACATCTAATTTTTATCTCATCTGATGATATCGCACGAACATTCTATGTTGAATGTACCACACATCTGTAACATAATCTTCTATTTCATTTTTACCACTGTAATCAACTAACCTTAAACTTAACTGACAAGCTATACACAATGACCTTTCGGGAACGAAAGTCATGATGCTGTTTAAATTTCTGTCATTAAATTACATTGCAAATAATTAAAGTACATATGGTAATATTGGTTGTTGCACATCCAAAAAGTTTTTGGTGGCTAGAATAGTATGGAGATTAAATATTAGAACAGCGTTTAATAAAAGACGCTTGAGCAGATGAAGTTTTATCGTGGTTTCAAACAAGTTTCTCATAATTTAATATCATATTTTAATATCTGTATTAATTGAACAACCATATTACTATTTATCAACGGGTAAACAAAAACACATGGATACATGTTTTACCATTTGCCTAACCTATGATAGAACTTTTGAATTTGATCACGAAGAGAAATTATTATCAAAACTACCTAGTGTACTTTTCCATAGGGTAAGTGCATTTTGATCTTTAGTTTCGTGAATCGCATTGCCCATGT
>DWEJ01002764.1:0-11104 GCA_018245835.1 Mysoria sejanus stolli | reverse complement strand
CGTAAAAAGGTATGCGGTGAAACGTGGGAGTGTTCTGCATTCCTCTGCCTACCTCTTCGGGGATTACAGGCGTGAATTTACGTTACGTTTATGTTTACATCAACAGCCTTTAATATATTTTTTTCAAAGGCGCACCTAAAAATCTGCTTGATTTACAAAAGTAGTATTTTTACAACAAAAATACAGTTTGTACATCAAATTAATCCGGCCGGACATAAAGGATTTAGGTGAAATCGAAAGGAATCTGTTAAGTTACAACAGGAACCAACAATGCACGAGCCGAGCAAACCGCGGCAGCGGCCGGCGAAGTGCCCGAACCAAAACTATGGTGCTGAAACCATAAATAAAATGGTGTTGGATTTAATAAATTGCAAAAATTGTAAAAAAATAATAACATAACGATGCAATGTTTGTTGTGCACTAGATATTATTTAATAAAATAAAGCTATATATTGGTTTTAGATTTTAATACAAACCAATATATTGTTTTATTTTATTTCATGATATATGTATTTATAACTATTTAACCAGATTGTGTTAGTGACAAGTATGTGACGTTGGTGTGTAAGACGATGTATGATCGGTGGGGTGTATGGCTCGATACAGTTTATAAATAAGGTGCGTTGCCGGCGCCGGAAATCGGCGTCAACAAGTATATTCCGATAAACATCTTACTATGGCCGCACCTCCGCACCACACTCCTACAATCATTTCACTAAACTTAATCGAGTAATATAACCATATCACTAGACTTGTTTCGTATTACAATTATATCCCTAGTAAGATGGTAATGAATCGCTTTCGTAAAACTATGATCCGGCATATAATTATTTATTTATATATTTAATATATACGACATGCATCGATAAACATTACAGAACATGTCCAATTCATGTACCAAGCTTATCCAAGTACTCTCCGCCGTCCTGCGAGAAACAGCAAGGGATGTGCAAACAACATCTCTTTCTGGTTTCCGAGCCACCAGCCGTTAGCAAAGTCAACGCCTTAACCAGTGGAGACTCCTAGCGTATCCTACCATTCCCAATAAGAAATGGCTCGGGTATATGTTAGGATATCCCACATAATGGCCGTATTGCCTGAGGTACAGTAGCCTTATTTTTTCTGAAGTTTCTCCAACATGAGTGTTTACTTTGCTTCATGAGGACTGCAGATAACTGCGTTATTTTCCAGTATGCAGTTCCTAACGCAGCTGTTATATAACAGTTTCGTCGCAGCAACATTGTCGACTATCTGCGACTGTCGCGTAACAAACCCAACCCTAGCTTTCCCGCATATTTTATTAATGTGGTCGCTGAAATAAGGTCTGCTCTCATCAGTACCCCCAGGTCCGTAACAGAGCTATGACGCGCTAGCCTTACGCCACTCAATTCGTATTTAAATGATAATACAGAGCACTTATTTTCATTAAACATTATTTTATTTTGTCTGCTCCACTTGACAATGTTATTAATATCATTTTGTAGAGTCTGACAGTTTGATTTATGTTTAATTTCCAAGAACAGTTTCAGGTCGTCTGCAAACAACAGACACCTAGCCGCCGCACTGACTGCATCTGGCAGGTCATTTATAAATATTAAAAACTGTAACGGGCCTAGGTTCGAGCCCTGACTTATTCCTTAATAAGTATAATACGGTTTCGAAGAGTATCCTTTATACTGCACGTACTGCCTCCGACTGCGAGGTAATCCGGCCGTTGCAAACTTCTGGAGAAGCACGTCATTGTCCAATGTATCAAAGGCTTTACGTAAGTCGCAGTATGCTGTATCGACTTGACCACCACCGTCCACAGCCCTAGTGGTATATGACCAAAAAGACAGTAGATTGCTTTGTTCCACTTCCGCCATTCCCAAGGACTTAGTCTTGTGACTAAGACCAGGTCTAACATACTGTCATGTATATTTCTGATTGTTTAGCTGCTGCAGTTCGCAGCACGCCAGGAGACACTCGAAGCTTGCTTTCACAGTAATGCTTGCAGAGTTCACATTGAAGTCTCCACATACTAACACCTTGCTGTACTTAGAACATAAATTCTCTAAACTATAAAGATAACTCTTCATCAGTGTTCGGTGGTATATATACGCATACTAAAATAGTTAATAAATTATTTAGTAAACACAAGCCTGCACAAATAATGTCACACGATGTATAATTAATCTCTACATTCACTGTCCGTAACTCATATTTTGGTGAAGATATTATGGCGACTCCACCTCACCGTCTCGTACCGGATCTATCACTCCTAACAATACTGTATCCATTTAACGTTTAACCAGGTTTCAGACAGAAGGAATACATCTGAACGGGAAACATTAATTTCTGTTGAAATACCATGTAATTTGGTACTTCAGCCCCTGACATTTTGATAATAAATAATCAGGTTTTTTATATTATGGTTCATATCCGAGTATTTATATGCTATTCTTATATAAGGCTTTCTTACGAAACCACTCATTAAGTTGAGTATTGGGTGGCCAATTCTCTGGACTCATAAAAAATTGAAACGCGCTTTCCGGGACCGATATAACACCAATATAACATAATATAACATAATATATAATAAAGGAAGCGTAGAATGTATGCTTGAGTTCTAGCTTTTCTACCATATATGGCACTTCTGAAGGTCTTTTCTTTCTCATGTATGTCAGCAATTTGTCTGCCGCGGTATCAGAGCGGTATCAGAGCGCAGAGACCATACATGTATAGATCGAGTTCTTTCAACGGCGGCCAAACCACAATCAACATGACCAGTGCATCGGATAACGGGACGTCGCTGCCGCGCCTGATTGTTGTCGAGAGCAGGAGGCCGGGTTCATTCCTCGCGTACTCGCTCGTTCTTGCCGCGTGTCGGTGACGTCGGGGGCTGCTCGCTCTCACTAGTGATCGGCTGCTTGTTTACTGCGACGTCGATAAGCGAAGTAGCCGCTTTATACGAGTTGCTGCTGTTTCGATCGTTCGATCTGTGCACGATCGAATTTAACTTCTAACGACCGAACCATTTCGATCAGAGAGTTTATTTTTAACTCCAACGGTAGAACGCTGCCTCGTACTGTCTTTACTATGTCACTAGTCACAAATGTACTCATGTTCCTTCCGAATACGATTTTAATTTACGGAGCGTACAATGACACGGTTGCTATGATGAGCGCGCGGCTCTATCCTAATAAGAACAACATTATAATCCTAGGGATATAACTACATATATTACGGAGATGTCTACCTCACTGCGACAGACACATGCATACGTTACAACCAGACACCAACGTTACTTATTTGTGTACACTATCGTTATGGAACAACGCAGACAGTTGCATTACCTTTGCTCCTGTGTCTACAAGGCAAATTCTTTGGTAAATCAATAGATCTGATGATCCTCTTTATATCTGAAACTCTCTCTTTAACTTTTTCCTGATGCGCCGTTAAATGTGCGGTCACAAATAGAAATGTAGAACCGAATAATGCAAAGGATATAGCAACAGCTCCTTTAGTGCGGAAAGCGGTCCCGGGGCGCACGGACAGGCTCGCATCTTCAGGTAGAGAGCAGTACCAGATAAGATCTCTTCGGATGAATATTGCTAAGTGTATAGTTCCTAAAATGATAAAAACATATTAATTGATCAGCATAATATAAAGCATATCTTTTACTAAAAGGATTTAAACCAGTCGTTGATTTCCTCGCTGCTGGGGACGTCGCGAGCGCGACTGGCGCACGAGTAGTCCCAGGTTCCCAGTTTGAGTACTATTCAGTTTATCTGAATGTGTTCCCGGGACATGGCGCCGGGCTCACCACCTTAAGGTGATACTGGTGAAATGTGGGAGTTTGTTTACACCTCTGTTTACCTCTTTGAAGAGGTACAAGCGTGGCGTTAGGTTTTTATAAATATATCCAATCATCTGAAACGAAGTAGGCAAATGTTCCCTGTCACCACACTATCAACAGTCACGGAGTTGCAATGCGGTCCTATTACCTAAATAGGAAGAATGTAACAATAAATGTGACGGTCCTAAAACTTCTTGTATAGTAATCTCCCATTCTGTGCGCTCCGAGTATGACTCTTGAGTGCCTATTGCAAATATATCAGGCACATGCTTCACTTGATTTGGGAATATAAAGTCTGCCAGATCTCTGAAACACATCAAACACATTATGCAAACCAGAATAACAGAGCAACACTTCCAGAAATGGAAGAAAACAATCTTCCCTTTATGTGATAGTTCACATTAGATTAGACAATGTTACCTGGGAGGTGCCTGTCCATTCATATTCCAAGTCCCAACAAAGATTTTAACTTCTCTGTCTGGAAACACATGCTCTAATTCCGCAGCTCCCAGTATTGAATGTGATGCCAATCTTCCATAAAGATAATTCCTACAAGTATTAAAATTCTAATAACATGTTACATGTGACTGCCTCGTTGGTCGTGTGGTTGCAGGTGCGACTGCAGATCGGGAGGTCCTGGGTTCGATTCTCGGGTCGATAACTTCAAAAGAATTTTTCTAATTTAGAAATTTTCTGATTTAGAAAATTACTACAAAAATTTCATAGAGAAAAATTTTAGAAAATCTAAAAATTAAATTTAATTCTAGTAGTGGTTCGAAGTCTGGATATGTGCCCGATAGATGGCGATATGCTTACCACCTATTCCATAGTGGGACGTAAAAATGTATACAGTGAGACGTTGCAGTGTTCTGCATTCCTCTGCCTACCTCTTCGGGAATTACAGGCATGAAGATAAAAAAAAAGTTATACACACATCCATATATAATTAACAAGTAACTTATAGCATATCACAGCAATATAATAATCTACTGATTTATCAGTCCAAATGAAGACGTAATTTAGTGGAATTTCAGTACAATGACCAACATAATGGTCACAACACTGTAGCCTCTGAAGTTGAAGCACAGGCGGTGCGAGACGGCCTGCTACTAGACATGCAGTAATGGACTGCAATAAGCTGATAATGATCCTGCTGAAATGAAATCTTTGCACAAATACAATTGTACTAAAGATACTAGACTTGTTTAGTTGGCAGTGCCATATTAGAGCAAGTCGGGGGCACAAGTCGGGCCTTGCGCACACAATAATTTCTGCTCCTGTTTGAAAGTAATAAATAACAAATTATAACTATCTATATTTTAGTTTAGAATTTTTCGGTTAGTTTTGGAGTAGTAAGAATATATTCCCCGACTTGGTCGGAACCGGCGGTCTGCCTAGGTACAGCTGAATGTCTTGGCTGTCTATGGGTAGCAGTGAAGGCAGTGCAAGTAACTTTACTGTGTGATCCCAAATCTGTAATCCTAGCGTGAGGTTTATGAACATAAACCCTCAGGGGAGGCATGTGGTCCAGCAGTGGACTATAAAAGGCTAATGATCATGTTGTAGTTGTTTATGAACAAAAATTTATAAAACGAGCAGAACAGGCTGTGTTCCTTGCAATACACCAACACTATCACTCTCCCATACATACATATATACAAAGCCAGCACACACATACAAACACACGCACGCACGCGCCCATTTTCACACACACTCACGCACAACCACATCGGATAATAATGTACTTGTTTTAGCTTTTAAGTTTCTCATTTTAAGTGACCAATGTATGTCTGATGAGAAATAAGGAACTTTTAAACGGAAACCGAAGACTTGTACTTTCATGAAATGTCAGCAAGCTTATTTTACAGATATCAGCCTCAATCTTAATAACATCTAGACACTCCAGAACCAGAAAAAACCAATCCAATATTAATCAACCAATAAAATTTTTATAATTTTAAAATTTAAAAAGTTTTAAAATTGACTTTAGGTACATTAACAAGTAAGTGCTTTAGTAGTATCCATATGTTATGGTTAAAAGTTATGATAACGATTGCTCTAACAAAGTTTTATGCCGAAGTCAATAAATACACAGAACCGAGATGATTATGGATTAAAAGTAAACAAACTAGCCATACATTTTATGAAATGAACATTTTCTTATCAGTGCTTTTAAAATGTTAGAAAAACCCACAATAGCTCTTCTATTCATCTGAAACAATATCAAGTGAATACTAAGATGTTTATTTATACTGCTTAACCAAAATAATCCATCTATGTTGTCAGATACTTAAGATAAAAACTTTGTCAGTAAAAAATGACTGGTAGGTCAATTTTTTGGCAGCCAGTGCATTATCAACCATTTGGGGGGCCTCCAACAAAATATAAGTACACATAAAAGTGCTATTGTAAGCCTCCAACTTGTCAAAATAATCATGTCAGTATACTCTTTAGTCATATTAATATTACATAATGTACAATCATAGTCATGGAATTCATGTCATTAAATAAATTAATATCAATACACCATAATTATAAAATGTCCTAAAAATTACTTTTAACTGAATAATAACATTTAATAAAACTTGGATAATCTTCTCTTGAAATTTACTACCAGCAAAGCATTGAGCTTTAATGTTGCAGACAGAAATGCTTGTTTGTAAACTGGTTGCAGGTGGTGGTCCCATCTGCAACCAATCGAGAGATCCTGTTCAAATTCTATGTCAAGCAAACTTATGTTCTCTAACTCAATATGGGGTCACCCCCTATTCCATAGTGTGATGTATGATGTAGTGTATGTAGCAAGTTAAATATTGAACAGTACTAGACTCTTCTGCCTACTTCTTCAGGGACTCCACATTTAACCATTTGGAATGGTGTGTGGAGCATGGGATAGGTGGTGAGCCTATTGCCATACACCAAGCACTTTTCCAGACTCTCAGACACTGTTAGAAAATCTAATTTAGAAAAATCCAGTAGTGCCAACCTGTGTTAGCAGGATCTCCCAATCAGCTCACACCCTTCCAACCTACATGACCAACCAACCAACATGGTAATAAATTATTTTAAATGTTAGATAAAAGTGAAATGCATTTTTATATGTGATAGTTACCTTCCTCTTGCCTCGTGTGTTGGTATTAACCGTAGCACTTGAGCAGCAAGTAGTGAGCTGCGAGCTAAGCTGTCCGTACTCCCAGCTCTTGATGCAGATCTAGTGATTGTTGACTTTGTCCTAAAGTAACATAGATTTGAACAACTCAAAAGTAATATAAGGTTTTAATGTATATAACCTTATGTCAGTGACAAATTGTCACAAAATCTTCTAAAGGATGATGGATGATGATGATATGCAAAGATTCACTATTTATACAACAATTGCTAATTCAAGTTGATGTGGCAAATATTTAGACCTCACTCATTTTCTGTGAAACACATAGCCAGAGAGGACTCTTCTCAAATTAGCTATCTGAGAATTTCTATTACAGACTTTGCAAATGCAGCAATACTGTTAATAGAATATGTAAATTTAGGACATAAAATACAGTTCATTGACAACTTACATTTGAAACCAAACTTACCTTTGCTTTCGATCTAGTGAGCTACTCCTGTCACTCTCAGGCGATGAGGACCGATACAGAGGTTTGGTTTCATTAGATATCAAATGGTCAGCCGATAGCCTTTTAACAAATAACTTTGTTTTAGGCTTAGCCCCTTCAAAGGAACCAGAATGCTCAAAACACTTTTTAGAGTCCTCAGACTTAGGAAAATGTATAGTAGCTTTTGGTATCTCGTCTAATTTAGTTTGGGATATTGTATGTTCACTTATATTATTATTTGAATTGTGTACTGGGCTACTTTGTCTTGGGTTCGGGTCCGTTTTAGGGAGTTGATCTTCTACTAGGCTTTTTGGGCGAGATCGCCTAAAGAACGTTTTACAACACTTCGGATTAGTCTCATCGTCATTGTATGTGGGGCCAGTAACTTGGTTTAAATTGTTAACTAATGATTCTGGGTTTAAGGTTTTACTTGCATCCCCGGGATCGCTACTTGCATCGTTACTTTGCGCGCTTTGGGCCAAGAAAGGATCAGCAGGGGATCTTGGACGAGAAGTGCACTGACTAAATTCTTCATTCGAATCTGTGTCTACATAGCAGCCAACTTTTGGGGACTTCTTCACGAATAAACGCTTACGAAGAGATAACTTTTGTTTGGTCCTGGTGGGTGACGTGGTCATATTGGGTTTTGAACCACAGAAATCACTAATTTAAGTTATTAATTACATTTTTACTAAATATAGACATCTTAACCTACAATAAAATGTTTTTGACATTTTGCAACTAGGAAAAAGATGAAAGATGTCACATATATTAAAATGCATTCAAGATAAGTTTCTTGACGGAATTATTGTGTATGTTTGATAATATAATACACTATCTAAATATACAAAAGTAGAGCTAAACTTATAAAATTTTTATTTGTATTACTATGACGGTTACCATGGTTACTATGTCAGAAATGTATACGTTTTTTCATGAACCTTACAATTACAAATATACTATTACAAAATCAAAAATATATTTAATTAAATAATAAAAAATATCAGCGGAGTAAGGAACATACATATTTATTATTTAATATAAAAAATTACATAACGACAGTATACGAATAATACTAGAATAATAAACAAAAAAATTAAACGACAATATTGAATTCAGTACTCTCAGGTTTTTTTCGTTCTTTTTTCCATTTATCTCAAAATTATTTTTAAATTCCTGGCTTATAAGAATTAAAACACGACATACAGGTCCAATAAATGTAAAACGAATAAAACAATAAAGTCATTTTAGGCCAGCTTATATGATTTTTAATTTCTTCCAGTACCAGGAACCAGTAAATTTTGACCACTGTGATCTGGGGTTGGGGACAATGCTCCACCAACTACTGATTGAATTCCATTACCTATAATAAACATAAATGTATATAAAAAATATCTTTTTACATGACATACAAGGAGTTGTGAATATTAAATAATTGTGTTGCTCTGAAAAACCTTTGTTCAATTCACAGTTTTAAAAATTATATTTTAATCTAAAATAAATGACAGCTCCCGACAGCTGCTGAACCGACTTCGATTGTCATCAGAACTCACGCTATCTATAAATTATGTACATACTCGTTTATGTACAGACAAGCGCTGTATAAATAATTTAAAAGAAAATTAAATGTTTACTTTTTATCTATGTATATAAATAATAGAGGCATGCGTGTATCATGCAAAACTACTGGATAGATTTCGATCATTTTTTTGTTTTTCTTCTTGAACACTTAACACTTATCAAAAAATATATTTTACGATATCTTCATGTAATGTAGAGTAATTTAATTTTTATAAGATAAAATTTTAAGGTATTACTTCAATATTGATAAAGTATATTTTTACTTTCAATATTTTTTATATATTTTATTCTCTGTGTATAAATATATCTACACTACTTACCAATTGTTGATATTATGAACAAGTGTTCAAAAAAACTAACCCCTAAAACAAAATACCCGAAGAAACTAGAATATTATCAAAAGTTATTCTATATCATATTTTTTTAGGCTTCGTCGCAGCCAGTAATCTCGTTGCATATGGTTATAAATTAGTTAATTAGTAAGTAAATGAGATTTTTATATAAACGTTACCTATATTGCAGAGGTCATGTGTGCAAGCTCGATAAAACGTTCTAAACGTTGAGTCCGTTACTTCATGGTTGAGAAAATCAGGGGAGTCATTACAACCTCGGTTGAAGCTAGCCACCACACCTATAGGATCCTGAAAGTTTTTTGTAGGTTTAGGCTTGTAGGTTGGTCATAGTACATCAGTAATCAACCGAAAAATTAAGGGCTTACTCTTTTTCACTCATACTACACTTTTCACTTTATTCAAGTTCTCTTTAAAACTTTAAAGGAATACGTAACATCACGTATTTAATCCCTGAAGAATTAGGCAGAGGAATGTAAATACACGCCCAAGTTTTACTGTGTACTTACGTTTATGTCCTTTTATGGAATAAGTGGCGAGTCTATTGCCGTAAATCGGACACATCCAGACTGCCAGCTACTATTAGAAAATATAAATTAGTAAAATAAAGCCGATCGTGTTCGACCTAGGATGTGAACCTAGGATCTCGCAGTCGGCAGTCGCATTTGCAACTAGCACGACTAACAAGACAATATTATTTACATTTTTATTTATTTATTGAAATGCTCATATCAGGCAAAGAATTGAGCTAGCCATCACGAATTATCCGCGAAGTTTCGGCTTCGACCAAATGTTGTCCAAAATCAAAACTGAAGCCACAACTAGAATTCGCGGCCGAAACTGGCCGAAACCGAACTTTCGCTCGGACATTATATTTTATACTATACGCTGTACGTTATCACAGCACTTATTCAGTGCAATATATCCGCACTTTTTCTGGATCATGTTAAATTCAATATCACTATGTGCATGTTTTCCGTATCGGGGCGGAGTAAGTATACCTACCCCGACGCCGGCAGGTCGCGGTGAGTGTGACCTGTCTACCCACAGCAAATGCTCTGGCAACGCGGGGATAACGGGATAATAGCCTCTCAGGGGAGGCCTCTGTCCAACACTCGACTGCAATAGGCTGATGAAGATGCTGAGGATATTAGGTTCAATAATCTCTGAAATTACTCGCCGATTAAATTTAAATTATTATCCGACACTACTCGCAGATATAACTTGTTGTACTCCTGAGTACATCAACAAGTATATTGACGGTGTGTATTGTTCACCCGCGTCCCCATCCACCATTAGTTATAGTTATAGTTTCCGTGACGCAGCATATGGTGTAGCACGAAATGGAACTCACGAGGAACTCCTGGCGAAAGATCGTGCAATAGGTATAGGGGCAGTTGACCGAGGCGGTGGAGTTGGTGATGGTGAGGCAGGAGTGGTCCGAGTCCACCGAGGAGAAGCCACACGCGTAGCAGCGCAGCTCTCCTGCGAACATTCACGTGAACTTGTAGCTGAGCATTGTGTCACGTGGTCGAGGCTGTGGACAGATAAAGTAACGGTTACATATTTAACTCATTTTTGTAATTGTTTGCAAAAGTGACAGTGTCACACCGAGGGTACGATATAGGCTACTTTTCATCCTAGAATTCCCACGAGGTCGGTATTTACGCGGGAAAACTTTGTTTGTGACACACTGATTTCCATGCGGACGAAGCCGCGGGCACAGCTAGTATTCAATA
>DWEJ01002763.1:0-11105 GCA_018245835.1 Mysoria sejanus stolli | reverse complement strand
ATAAAAAATTGTTTATTGTTATATAAAAAATAAAATTGTTATTAAATTCTTAATATATTATAATTAATTTTAAGTATTATTGATTGACTTGAACCTTAAGAATATCCAGAACGTCGTTCACGCTTAACAAGGGAGAAAAAAAGTTGAGTGGTTTATAAACAAACATTCGTTTTTGTCATCATTTAACTCACATACCTACAGTATAAGTGTTGGCGACACATTAAGTAATAATATCATACTGTATATACTAAATGACGTGTACTGTAACTTAACATTATTTTTTTATGTCGGCACGTCAAATCCCTTACACGGACGGCAAAAAACACAGAATATAAAATCCCTCTGCTCTTACAGGCCTTATTTACTTCGTGTATGTAACTTAATAAATTTTGGCTAATGAATAATTCATACTGTTATTAAATACTTTTCATGCATGTAATATAATTAAAAATTTTCACAAATCATTTAATGAATTGCAGTAATTATCCAGAAAACCTATGCTTTTAAAAGCTGAGTTGAGGTATTAAAATTATTCACGATTTAAGGAATGGCTGTCAAACGATAACATGATTTCAATTTTGTCCATTATTCAAACGCTACGTAAAAATGTTGATAAGCAGAAAAATGTAGGTATTATTCTATCGGTAAGTAAAGCGGGATATTATTAATTAAAGTATCGTCAGCAAAAACATTAATACCGATTAAATTTAATATCGTATACATATATACTGTATACATACATGAATAAAGTCGCTTAAAATTTGATTGTTATGTCAATATAATATAATGTATATTGGCTGCAGTCGGCCAGGTTCAATTATTTTTCGGTGAACTGAAAATTTGTAAAAGGTTAAATTATTATCAGATAATTCGCGAACGCGCGTTTAAGAGGGTGTTTGCCGACCAACACTATGTAGGTACATATTAATACCATCTGAGGAAATACTTGTTTATTAGACACTAATATTAATTTTCATTGCACAACGGTTGTCGCACTTGGTTTTTATTGAATTCTATCAAAAAACATTCATATTGTTCAAACGATTTATTAGCAATTATGTATTTCTTGTTAAGCAAATGTAAAAATGGCAAATCGTATATGTTATTAGGTACTTCTCACTTTTTCGTTGTCAGTTTTTGCTCGACATCTAAAATTTTGCTTATAAATAGAAGATACCTATAATAAGCTTTAGATAGCAAAAAACTTCTTAACACCCATGAGTATCGACATTACAGTCGTGAGTATCTAATTATTAGTTAGGTAAGTATATGTATACATACATATTTTTTAAGACAATTTGTTATGAATCTATAAAAAAATTGGGCTGTACGTGTTTCGCTTTAAAAAAGACTAGAAAAATATTCTAGTAAAACATCTTTGATAATATTTTACATACATACATATCTTTACGCCCGTTCTCTCACGGGGCAGGCAGACAGCACGGAGTGCCAAATATCTCTATCTTTACAGACCTGCCGCGCCTCCTCCACATTCATAACTCTTTTCATACGTGCACGCCGGTTTCGGAGACTTCTGACTCCCCCATCAGCCAGTATTTGGCCTATTCTAATATATTATAATATATTAAATTGAAAATGAGTATTACCATTTATACGTAATTCTACTTCATCGTACAATCATCTTTTCTTCTCGATATTGTTGTAAGAATTCTCGAAATAATTTAATAACAGAAGTTTTCTATTGATTTTAGAAATAATTGTATTTAAACACGCCCAATACATACAAGTGATTATATTTTTAAATATAAATAAAAAACTTAACATTACGCCTGCAATCGTCGGAGAGATAGACAGAATAGTGGAGTGCACTATTATGTTTCACCAATTAAGTCATTGCTATATACTATTTTAAAGGAAGCTTACTACCGTTCTAACTTAATAGATATCAACAAAAACAGTAAGTATTGGTAATTACATAATAACAATCTCCTATACCAATCCGAAGAAAGATTTTATCCGTAGACAGTCCTCGAATACTCGCTAGCCATTAAAATACAATGGACAATTTATATCCGCAATGCTATCCGCGACATCTTTAAATTGGCGTGAATCGGCAAAAAGCAGTTGATTAGCTTCGTTTTGCCTGTCGATTTGACCACACCTTTCGTCTCTTGTCTCTCCGTGGTGAGCGTAACTAGATAATACAACATTTATTATTAGGGATATATTTGATTTTGCCTATAAGATATCGCTAGCATCTAGGTACTCGATAAGTTAAAATAGGCAACATTAGGACATCGTCAATTGGCTCTGATTTATAGTGGCTGGAATAAACTGAAAACTGTTCTTTCTCTACAAATCGTAAAATAGAACCTTAAATTGCTTAAGAAATTGGAGATAATCACGAAGCATCGCTGTACAGTTCTGCCTTTGTTGGTACAGTATGTTCCATGCGTCCATCAATGTCCCAATCCGCAAGTCCTAGTATACGACTTACGATATATGACGCTTTATACCGGTCTACTTTTTATGCAGATCGTGGTATGTCTGTGTACAGCTTAATGCACTTGCCGCTTATGGTGAGCAGCGTAGGTGATGCGTGAAGCTGCGTCCTGAGACTCCCAACTCCATTTCCCGGCGTGGGGATTATGGACAAAACTCCTTAGGGAAGGCCTATATCTTGGCATATGCTGATTATGATGATGCTGTATGGATAAGAAAAGTATGGATAACATTTGTTATAACCCTTTTATATCGGTCAGATGAAATAATTTTGTCTGTAATTCTAAATAATCACCATGGAAATCATCTGGTACTGGAATTTATACGCTCGTGGTTTAAAGGGCCACTGGTAAACTGAAGAATAATTATAGGGTTTTTGGCCATAAGGTATGGTTGAGCTACAATAACCCGTTCTATGAAAAAAGACAGCATGTATCTTTTGTCCTTTTTGTACACATTTGACGTGAAGCCTCTTTGAGTATTCTAAGAGGAAAAATTGCTTACGTTTTAGACATACAGTTAGATGTGACGTGACATGTAAGTCCCATAGAGGGTCTCGTGTAAGGCGTCAGTACACTGTTACCTGCTCGCTATATTATACCTACTTCTTGTTTTAATTGTAACTTACGTTGAGTGAGAATGGGCTGCTTTCATCGCATCATTTTAACCGTAAAGGATGCCTCGTACTTAATTTAATTTTGGGCAGGAGCACGCTATAAAGACGACTAATTTAATCCACACTACAGGTTTAAACACTAAATAATAACGTAAATTTACTTTACTGGTGAAATGTGGGCGTGTACTGCCTACCTCTTCGGGATAACAGGCATGATGTAACGTGTAAAAAATAGGACTATCATCGAAAAATCCTATGTTTATTCGGTTCAGGGCTGTTAAGTTCGCATCGCCTTGCATCTCCGTCGTAGATGGACCCGTTCCTTATAAGAGGTTGTAAATAATGTTTCCGATCCGACCCCTCGACTCGTCGAGCAATATTTTCTATTCGGCAAATTGTGAAAATAAAAATTATTCAAATAATGTCGGCGAACGGGACCGAGGAGGTATTGCTTTTGTTTCCAAACGAGATGGAAAATAATAAACTCAAATAAAAATAAATCGGACAGTCTTGGAAATATTTCACTATGTTGTGGTTGACATCTGTCATTAAGATGACTCTTTGGGCATTTCGAGTGATGTCAATTCGTAAGCTTTAAATTTAGTTTTGCTCGAAGAAGTAGGCGAAAATCTTTCCATATGTATTAGGGGTTCCTCAAGAAAGGCGTGAAAAGAGTTTTCCATTAATACCGGCAACGAATTGGCCAATTCTCACGTGCTGCAATGTACTTTGGCAACGTGACCATTTAAAACTAGATCTGCTTGCCTATTACATAGACTAAATGTGTATTTTGAATTCTAAATGAAATAAAAGATTATAAAATACAAATATGAAATAATATATATATATATTTTAATAATTGACTGCCTAGCTGGATGGTTGGCTATAAGCGTATCCACTGATCAAGAGATCTTGGGTTCATATCAGGATACTCTCGGAATTTTGAAGCTGAGATTTTCTAATCGACATTTCCAGTACTGGGTTTGTGTTTGTATTTGCACACAGTGTAATCTGGTAAAACGTGGCAGTGTACCACACTCGTCTGCCAATCTCTTCGGATTACGGTCGAGATGTTACCTTTATATGTTCATTACCTGAAATCAGTATTGGTGTCGACTGTTTTTCGTATAAAGACAAAGATAATCTATAGAGAAAGCAATGATTTTTCAATGACAGTCCGTTGCCAGGAAGTCGCTAATGATTATTTCACGGAAATAATTATGAAATGTATACTCTGTAACTTGAAAATTTGCAATCATTTCTAACTTTTTACGAAAATAAAAAAATAACAATACTTTCGTCGGGTGCACAATTTGGGCTTCTCTTTGTTAAATATTAATTGGATGCTCAATTTTCTAAATGATACCAGCATATTAAAATTTCATTCGATCTAAGAGCTTTCTTTAGTAATTAATCTAATAATGGTTCTTGTGAAAGGCTCAAGTTCCAATAACTCTTTGTGAAAAGACCTCGCTAGCCTGTTTCATTATCCCTTTGGTAAGGTAGATGTTTAGTTGTTAGCTGTATTCGAGTTTCTCCTTTGCGCGAGTTTAAGGGACGATTGGAGGTCTAAAACAGTGGATTGGCAATATGCCTCAGAGTTACCCCAATTTAGAATTGTACAGAAATTTCTACGTACTATATATGACCTCGGTTGGTTGAAAGGTCGGTCATTCTTTTGACTCTCAGGAAAGGTTTTTCTCCAAAAATGTAGTATTAGACTCTGCTTGACATTAGATGTATTATTCGATTCTAATACGAACAAATATCAATACTGTACATAATTCAAAATAAAATATTCTCACATAAACTCGACATGGAAAGTTCTGGAATACAGAGAACAATTTTGTTAGTCCTCGTGTACAAGTTGATTTTAGAAGTTTTGACGTACGAACAAAACTGTCAACAATGTTATTTGACGTATGTAGTGCAATAAAAAGTTCCTTCATTTCAATAGTAACCAACATAAAGAAAGTTCATCCCTACTCGTCAAGCTAGCAAGCATTAGGAAACGGAAGACATAGCCAAGTCAAACGTTTTGTTTTTGTTTCCAAATAAAATTATTTCGGGCAATTTAATATACATTATTAGTTTCAGAATTCATTGCATTAAACTTCGACGGAGCACTGAATGTGTTTGGACACGCACGTGACGTTTTGTAAATAAAATTGAAAATCTTGGCCCTATTAACTTCAGTGCACACGTGAATCGATCTTCTTAACCGTAAAAGATGTCCGAGTACTAAAAAGGTTTTCTTGTCGTTAAAATTTATATACATTTTACTAGACTATCTGTAGGAAAATTATATTCGACAGTCGGGATAGCGGTTGGTAAAATATGTACTGAATGTTATTTATGCATTCTCTCAAGTGGAATTTGGAGATTATCGTTTATTCATAGTACAGGGATGTATTATGTTATTGTGTTATTGTGGTTGTAGGCACGAAGGAAATACAGGAATATGAATAGAAAGGTAAAAAAACCACCGTATGTTCATAGACAAGTTCCTTTTGATGCGTTACCGGTTGAGTCTGACGTGGATACTGTGCCGTTTACTGAATTTGTTAGTCTTTATCTCATTACTGATTTCTTTTATGGGGATCGAATGCTAAATATCTTTTTCCTTACATACTTGACTTTTGTTCTACTTCTAAAATATTTTGGTAACGACATTAAAATTATGTTATTAAAATTAAGTAGTCCAAAACTAACAGTGGACTGTAATTGGCTGATGACGATGATTATGATGTGTCCAAACTCCAGTAGTATCGTCGTAAAAGTCTTTACGCGCAAGATCTTCAGAATTTTCATTATCATGTTTATTGAGAGCTGGCAATCATCATACGTGTAACGCTTTGAGCCGATTGAAATGAAAACAAGTTATTTACGTAAGTATTTGTAAGCAGAAGAGTATAATACACTCCAACGTTTCACCGGTTATCTTTGCGTCCCATCACGGAATAGATGGTGAGGCTATTGCCAATTTTGACTGCGAACAACCACTGGGAATTTCAATCTATAAAAACCCATTAGTATCCGACTAGGGTTTTGAAACGAGAACCTAAACATCAGCAGTTGTGGCCACAACCATTCGATCGAGGCAATCAAGTCAAGTTACATATTATATCCCTAGCTCTAATTATTGTGGTCTATTAGGTAAAGGTGTGGTTTTAATTAAAATTGTTTAGAACCTTATCAACCCGAGGCTAGCATTCTTCCATAAGCCAACGCTCCTTCGACCGATAAAATAACTTTCAGAAAAATGTTGGTGGTATGGAAATAAAAATTTCATTTCTATGTCGAAAACAATATTTGTCCATGTATGTAATACATAAGAATAATTACGGTAAAAATGATATTCATGTTATTAATAATAATATAAATAGTAATGATAGGAATGACAATACTGATAAAATTACTCCATTCTACAAGATAAAATGTAGATGGATTTAATGATGAAACTCTGCCCACCTCTTCGGGAATTATATGTGTGATCTTACGGTTTTGTTTTGTACATATGTAGATATGTAACGAATCAGTGAAGATAATAACACTAATTCCGTGCTTTTTATTTGGGATAGCGATGAAAGGGAATATTGTTGTTTAAATAAATCAAACCCTTCTTCTTATTATTACATATATTAGACCGTTTCTGTTAGAGTGGATTTATATATTCGGCCAATATCTACAACAGTAATCAGAATAACTTTTGTTGACATTGTTTAAGGTTATGCGCGCCTTAAATAAAACCTCTTCGCTTGCAAAAATATAGATTGTGTATACCTACTTAGGGTATTTATCGTAAATTGTAGAAAAGAGAAACGACAATTTGTCATTAGGATTTTAGTATTTCATTCGGCAAGTTAAGAAAGACCTTAAGCAATTGACCTGGATTTCAGAGCTTTTTGTCTTTTATAATATCTCCAATCTATATATTGGAATGTCTTTTACTGAAAATCATGAATTTCTTTATGTTAACTGCGACTTACACTTTGCTGATTGAAGACAAAATTTCTGAGACATTTATTTGATTTTTTGCATTTAACTAGGATAGCTGGGATACGACAGGGATTGTGGCTTAGAAATTAAACTTTCACTTCAGGTGTCCTGAGTTCAAATTATAGTCCGTGCCAAGGCGTTACTTTAAAAAAATGTCTTAGTACGCTGTTGAGAGAAAAATGATGAAACAATACTTTGGAATCCATTATAATGTCTTTTGAGATGGGTGAATTTTGCGAATTTGCACTTGGTTAGCATTACAAATATGCCCTTAACCCTTCTCATTCTGAAAGGAGACCTGTGTCAAATAGTGGAACGCTAAAAGGGTTGATAATTGCGATCAGCAACTTACGTTACATTACATCTGTAATCTCTGAAGAGGTAGACAGTACACTCGCACGTTTCACCAAGTTCCTTTCATCCCATTGTGGAGAAAGTGGTGAGCCTATCGCCATATACCAGGCACATATCCAGACTTCGAAACGCTGCTAGAAAATCTAAGTCAGTAAAATCTAATAGGTGTCTGACCCAGGACTTGCACCCAGGACCTCTCGTTTAGCAGCCGCGCTTGCAACCAACACTACTTAGATCGACTACTTAGTAGAGTGTTTTAATCATTTTGTATAGTTAAGTCATGAATTTGTTAATATCGTCTTTGCTTGTACTTCAAATATAGAAAGAGTAACTAATTTGGGAATATTGTAATAGTAGCGAAACAAATTTTGGGAAACAGAAGCGGAATAACAGAATGGGAAATGTTATAGAAAGAGTAGCAAAATTTTAATTTCAATTAGGATTACAGCTAGTATCAATATTAGCAGTTTAATTAGAACTCCTTCTCTTTGCAAACCGTGAATACAGTATATGTCTTATAAATTTAATCTTATGTATACTGTGTACACACATACCTGCATACGCACAATTTTTTGTGTATGCCTTTCTCTTTGAATCGCATTAGCTATAAGTTTTTTCATATATTTTAACAGTTTACTGATTAACCATAACATCGAGCACTGAACCCTCCTACTAAAAAAACCTCCTAAAAACAAACCATATCTCGAATATGATTAAGTAGCCAACTTAAAGGTCTTGCCACAGTTTAGTATTCGCTCCGCGATCGTCGACACAACGACAACAGATTGCTCCTGTTGGTCAATGGAGGGTTGAATCCTTCCCGGACATACCAATGCGAATATAGTGAAGGGTTTTATGTGATTTGAATGAAAAATGAATCTCTTTTTAAGGATTTTGATGACGTTACGCGAAAAGCTAACATAGATTGCATTTTGGATGCCCATTTCCTCTTATTTTTCTATTGCAATGATAAATATTGTACAAAAATCATAATCAAAAGTCATAAAACATTTACAATAAAAGTAATGTAATTAAATATGTACAATAGGAGTAATAGAGATATTCTCAAAAAAAAAAAATTAAACGTATTCTTATAGATCTTTCGGTTATAGTATTCGTGCCTGATGAACGTATACCAACATCAATATGGTCTTGTTACTGTTATAAGTTCTCGAACGACCCCTGAAAAATATCATTTAACTGATTAACTTAAATGATGTACAAAATGGTACATATGTTTCCGTTCCCATTACAGTAAACAAAAAAACTCATGGGAGTATCTATAGAGATATGTAACGATAAAAATATTATTCGGCCGTTACATTATTGTATTCGCGTCTCGAACGAGGATACAAAAACAACAAATTGCTCTAGTTGCTCAGCTGTCGGGTTGTACGCTTCGGACGTCCTTACGCGGATATAGGGAAGGGTTTGTTTGTGATATGAATAAATAATATTGTCTAAGACAGTGGACCCAATATTAAGCACGCAAAACTGCTTGACATGTATATAATTGTGAACATTAAAACAACGATACATAATAGCAAAGGCAAAGGTGTAGTACACTCCCACGTTCAACCAATTATGTTTTTCTAGTTTGAAAACTCCCTAGTTTTGAATAGGTATGTCTAGTTCTAATTGACTTAATACATGACTGCTGATATGATGTTGGTCGTGTTGGTTGCAATTGTGACTACCGATTGGGAGGTCCCGGGTTCGATTCCCGGGTCGAACAGTAAAAAAAATCTAATTTAGATTTTCTAGTAGTGGTTTGAAGTCTGGATATGTGCCCGATGCATGGCAATAGGCTCACCATCTATTCCATAGTGGGATATAAGCGTATTTGGTGAGACGTGGGAGTGTTCTGCATTTTTCTGCCTACCTCTTCGGGTATTACAGGCGTGAAGTTACGTTTTAATTCCATACATCGGGCACTCGGAGCCATTATTATGAATATGATTAGAAATTTTATTTATATCTTTATTGTGCTTAGTATCAATATAATATTATATGTAACATTGACGACTCAATGACGGACTGTTATTCAATAACCGTATTGACCTTTCCAGGTGTTACTATGGACGAAGCATAGAAAAATAATAATTGTTACTTGTTACAAGCAACAAGTAAGTAAAAATATACTACACCCGATATTTTAGTCGTAAGAAAGTTTCCAAGTGGACGGCGAGTTATTCAGCTGTATAATACCTAGGCTCGATATTTCACGGCGAAGGCAGGTGCGACTCGTGATACCGAATTTATGGTGATTGATGTCGCCGCTTCGACTTCCTTTTTCTGATATTAAAAATTATTTTCAGCACGTACCAGTGTCGGCTTAGTATCTTGTTAAGAGGATTACATTTATATCGTGGCTGCAGTACTTGTATATTTTAATTTATTTGTATACTTGTATATTGTGTATTTATTTGTAGGTTTTAATTGAACCTGTTAAGCTACTGCTGTGTTGTTGATAGTGGAAGAATTTTAATTGCTTCTTCCAGATTTTCTCTGTTCGCGTTCTAAGCGTTTTTAATATGAAGAAGTCCTAACATTGTGTCGTATATGTAATAAGTTTTGTCCAACCGAACAATGAAGATGAGAAACAATCATTCAATTGTCATTCTAGATAGGAATACTGATTTCGACTTTTGAATGAGACTAACTGTATTTCTGTATAACAGAAGTAAATAGGTTGTTTAGTGAAGTATACAGTATTACTAACTACAATACACTACAATCTTATTCTATTTGAGATTTGAACAAAAATTTGAATGATATGAACAAAGTTTAAGTTTTACTTAGAACACGACGTTTCGTACTTTGGTCTGTATTTGTATAATACCGTACAAATTGTGCTATTGCCTCACTGATGTATCTTCAATATGTTCACATTTGTAATAGTTGTATGTAATTTTATTTGCTTTTCATAAAGAAAACGGAGAGTGGAATCTTTATGTGAAATATTAACCGCTTTTAATAAAGGATACGGCAAATGGTGTTTTCAGTTTAATGATTTAATCGAAGGTAAATAGATTCTAGTTGTAACAATTTCAATGATTTAATTATTCAAGTTACATTTGATAATTTTGAAGTGCATTTAAGGAAAAAAGTATTACATAAACGTCATAAGTAAAATTAATTTATTTTTCAATATGTAATGACTGCCTCGTTGGTGTTGGTGGCAAGCGAGACTTCCGATCGGGAGGTCGTGGGTTTAAAGCCCTTGTCGGGTACTACTGAATTTCTAATTTAGATTGAGTGTGAGCCTCAGAGAGTGGGGCGTAAACGTGCCAGGTGTAACGTGGGAGTGTAGCACATTCCTCTGTCTACCTCTTTGGGAATTACAGGCGAGGATTACTTACCTTTCATTATGTAATTAAAGAGACATTGTGATGAAACGTAACTTCACGCCTGTAATTCCCGAAGAGGGAGGCAGAGGAATGCAGAACATTCCCACGTTTCACCGGTTACGTTTACGTCCCACTATGGAATAAGTGGAGAGCCTATTGCCACGCATCGGGCACATATCCAGACTCCGAATCACTACTAGAATTTTAATTTAGATTTTATAGAAAATTTTCTAGAAAATTTCTAAATTAGAAAAACTCTTTTGTAGTGTGCGACCCGGGAATCGAACCCGGGGCCTCCTGACCGGCAGTCGCACTTGCAACCA
>DWEJ01002762.1:0-11107 GCA_018245835.1 Mysoria sejanus stolli | reverse complement strand
ATAGTGGGACGTAAAAACGTATGCGATGAGACGTGGGAGTGTTCTGCATTCCTCTGCCTACCTCTTCGGGGATTACACGCGTGAAGATAAAAAAAAGATAAAAATAAATTAAGCGTAATTAAAGTTTTGTTCACTTGTCCTCTTTTATTCATATCGAAAGTACGCTATTTAAAGAATTGCAATGTTTATTATTTACTTGTCAAATTTCTAGTCTGGTTATTAAATATACTTTAAGCCTATAGGCTCTACCTTTTGATTTCAAATATTCCTGTGTGATGTCCGTAATATTTATTTATTTATTCGTAATCATACAGATAACATCGATATATTACCCATTGAAATATTGCAATGAAGTTTTGTCAGATGCAGAATATAAAAACCATTGGATAACATTCTGACTTTTGACGAAATATTCCTGTGTTTCAGTACGAAGTCGCAGAATGTCATGAAACCGGAAACGCGCCGCACCAACCAACAGCTGTTAGCGCTGACGGTATCCGCTACATAGATGTAGGTATATTTTTAGGTATTTCTATTTGCAAATTGAATCTAGAATTGATTCAATCAAGTGGTTCAATGAAATATAATTTGGCCATTTGTATTGTCACCATTGTAGTTTTCTATATAAGATATCATTTAACATATCGTCAGTTTTACCACTTATCTAGAGTGAATTAACATGAAATGACACTACCTAGTCATAAACGGTTCATTTCATAATACATCGAAAGAGAGCCGTCATTGTATCACAATATTTCATCGCGAATAACTTACGTACATAATTAAACACGCTACTTTATTTAAATTCTTGTATAAACGCATTCAATATTAATACAAACTCATTATTAATTGCTAAACATCACGCTATAACTCAATGTGTTACATGAACATAAGGAATTGCATTAACAAATCTATTCACGGACAAAAGACTATAAGTTTTCACTAATCTTTATTAATTATAAATAGAAACTATATTCATGAATTAATAGTTAATACGATTTCAGTTAGTTAACGTAATATTTTTGTATGAGTTAGTTTTTCAGTGAATCTGTGTTAGTAACATTAAAATATTTAACCCAACTTTGGACATGATGATCATTTTGTGTTGACGATTATAAATTTCTTGTATGCCTGCAGATATGTCATGTACATACTTATAAAACTTTCTCAATGCGGTTATTTATGATTATTGTGATAGTTATGATTATTGATATTCTCGCTGCGTGCTACGTATTATTAGTTTTCCACTAAACTTTAACTATCCTTAAACTTTTCCAATAATTCCTTGAGAATTATATAAAAACGCGGAGGCGTTCTGGCTCGCGTGCCGCCGGTGGGAAATAATAAAGTCGGTGCAAGTAACGGCACGAAATTAAGAAATATTGTGAGTTATTTCTGAGAGTCATAAAAGAAATAGCTCACCCGAATGCACAGTGCGTACGGAATTACAAACATAATAATGAACACGGGCAGATTTCGTAAAAATCTAACAAACAAAGAATGGGCGTTATTTTTAGATCAAATTAGCGCACATTACGAGCATACACGCCGCTTCCAAACATGAATCATTCGGGATAGGTGCTGAGTGCAAGCGGGAGTCGCTCGCGGGCAGAGAATCCACAGCCTTTTTTGGTTTAAACGCAATGACGCAGCCTCATACAAACACTATACACATTACATAGAATTATATGGATATAAGATAAATTGTTTAAATTGACAGAAAAGTGACAAATAAAATAGAGGATGCTTTGATTTTTGGATCATTGCCTTAAAATGTAATTTATTAGCAAAATTTACTCGCAAATTTCATGAATTGAAATGAACTTATCTTTCCACTAATTAAAGAGATGATTTTGTTAATTTACGAAACCACTGGCGTTTATCTTCATAATCATTAAAATTGTCCTATATTTTTCAATAACTGAATTCTTTACTGACGTATTTAAACTTAAATTATCTAGCTATACAACTAATGAAGATCACACGAAAAAATAAAAAAAATAAACAAGTACCTACGTACCACCGCTTGGAAAATACGACTATTTATAATCGGATATAATGATTAACATTTTAATAAAAAAATATAATTATAAGTATATAAGTAACCGCCATACAGATTTTTTAAACTTCATGTAATTGGCATTTTAAAGTCTCCGAAAGCTGTGATTCATTTGTCCGTGTCAACAATAATTCCATTGTTGGGAATTGAATTAATATAGAAATTTTACTTATTTAATGAAATAGGTATAACCTTTCACAAAAATGTAGTGCTAGCAAATGACCATATTGAACCTTTTTGTTTTAATTATCTTAATACTAGCTAAACGCCGCCCGCCCCGCTAGTAGTGTGTACCCAACTTTAGGGACGACGTCATCGGCATATCTCATATTTTCCACTGAGCCTTTTGTATATTGTTGATTTTTCTTATTTAAAACTTTAGTTTCTCTTTAACCTACTTAGCTGTATGCGCAGCGACTAGAGGCTAACGGGCGGCCGATTGCTAGATATGCAAAACAACCTGTAATTTTAACGCAGAACGAACCGAAGCGGCCGCCGTGAATACATTTCGTATAATTACACGGGAGCCGTAATTATAATATTATAAATAATAAACAAATTGCATCTGTTTCCTTTGATTATATTACAACGTATGGCGTTCCGCTATCAGAAACATCTAATATATACATTGGGATTACTTTATGGACACATCATTGTAACCACTACCGAATTCTATACAAAATCAACACTACAAAATGTACTCGTATACACTGTACGCATGACTACAACAGTCTTGTTTATAATTCTGATAGATACATCAACAAACTTTTATTATTGAAGTAGGGTTGAATAATTAAAGTTTTTTATTAATTAACACATGAACGGCAGCGACGCGCCATCAGTCCCATGTATGGCGAACAGACAACCCTATTTACCGATTACAGACAACCCTATTCACTGGCTTCCCATCACACGATTTTTTTGTAACAAAAAATAAAAAAGCTACTTGTATTACTAATTCGTATCTTAATGTTAAAGACCTTAGTTCTTATTCATGAACGCTTAACAACAGCTTTAGTTCATAATAACAGCCATAATGCATTAATTGTAATTTTTTTTATATTTTAATTTTATTCGTTATTTCTGGAAAAGGCAAAGGCAATTTCTGTGTGTGGCGACAGGCTCACCACCTATTTCGTAGTAGTAGTAGGTACCAATACAACTATATATACAGACAAGATACAACATGCCTTACTAGTGCCATCCACCAACAACAACCCTGACGGATTAAAATCAACGACAAAAACATTTAGCTATGCCAATGTTTATATACTATCGTGTTAATGTGTCATAAACTCAACATTATAACTATTTATAAGAAACCATTATATCAACGTAATTGCCAAGTCAATAGTTGGTTAGGTTGTGGCGATTCGGAAAAAAAATAATACGCAGCCATAATAGTACGAACAAACTGCCATTACAAACATTGAACGCGAAAAATTATACAGCGCTTATACTCCACTACGGACTTCTAAGGAATAAGCTAATGTTAGTTCGCGCCCGTATGTATTAAACGGATAAGTTGACTCGCTTTAACATATCTGCGCATATAGGGTTGATGTTTTGTTTGAAACAAAACACACCGGAGCTACCCCTATGGACTAACGATTTAACAGAGCTTGCTTAGTCATCATCCGTTTAAATCGCGATAGTACATGTATCTCGCGGTCGGAATAGATGGCTCTGTTGGTTCAGATTAGTCATTTTTAAATTAACAGTTACACTGTTTCACGTATTTAAAAATTTAAAATCTGATAGTCAACATTCGAAAAACTTTAAAAACTTACTCGCATCGCGTTTATAAGTACTAGATAATGCTCATCCAGTGTAGTGGTTAATCGAACAAATCGTTTTCCATCCGCCAGCGAAACCAAGCAATATAGGACGTGCGTTCTGTTTTACGAATGTCAACGTTTACGACATACGTTCACGTTTATGATTAAACATGTGGGTACTTGTAAGTCTAATAAAAAAATATCATATCCCCAGCGCCTCCGTTTTAACGGCGGTCGCAAAACCAAATACCCGTAGGTACCCATATACCTTCAGCTGGCGAATCTACACCAGCGACGGAATTATTAGTACCTACATATCTATACGCATATTTTATTAATAACGTAATAAATAACGATAACTGAGTCAAGTCTCAAAAACCGGCGCGCGTGTATTTAGTTAGCAACGCATATGAAAGAAGCACGATAGGTTTGTAAGGATAGAGATATTCGTTAGTCGATGGACCTATAGAACGAATTGTCCTTGGAATTTCTCTCTTTTGTCTTGCAAACCATATTAGCCCTTGTAGAGTACCTAATATTAAAGACCATTGATTGAGTAAAGTTTGACCATGTAAATAGCATCAAACTTAGGCTTGAGCTAACGCAACGAATTGATGTTTTACGTCACGTATTAATGCTAGTAATGAATCAACACGTTCCGCTTCGTTACCGCCGCGACAATAAGGATTCCACAATTGCATATGACACAAGCCTACCCGCCCACACCGCGCCATACTGTACATTAAAATTGTTGAATACTCGCCAACAAAACACCATATTCACCATATAGGTTGTGTTTCATTATTTCAATACCACATCACACCCTGCGTTGGTGGTAAGTAGCTACCGTAATACAATATTAGCGATTCTATTGTGTTGACATCTATTAAAACTCAAATACAATAAACCTGTATCGCAGCGTGCAGTCGTGATAAGGCCCTACCTGGCGTCTGTTGGACGAGCGAGTACCGATAACCGTTCTAAGGATTGTCTATTAATTAACACACTGGATATTGGATTCAACCCACTATCAACCCTTTATTTGTATCGTTAGAAGTCGAAAAAAACCCGATTAAACAAAACCAACTTACAATTCAATTGGTCCTTCTATGTCATGTCCGTAGTTAAGCTACGAGTATATCGAGATGAGTGGTATTTAAAAATGCTATTGGAACCAATAATGAGCAGGTTTTGTGCTTCCTATCAATAAAGCAACACAAGAAGTACTACAAACAGATGGATAATAGTCTAACAACACTTTTAATACCCGTATTGTTCACTGCGCGGAAATATCGCTAATGAGACATAATCAAGAGAACGTTCTAGTATGTTCTCCAACAAATACTCTAATCATTTTTGTTAGGCAATCGAACCGATCAGTTGTTGTCATGTTAATTAGGGATTGTGATTACGAGTTCCTTAAGCAGACAAGAGCAGTATGAACGTGACGTATTTCTCTGCTACGAATTCTAGCTGAAACAATGTTGAAACGGTTAATAACAAAAGTATATTCCATTTTGGTAATTTTTCTATATACCTACAACAATTAATAGTACTACATTGTTAACAGTCTTCTATATATCCATTAACAAAAATGCCAAATAACTCAAGATTATATTGTGTTGCATTACGTGTTCTCACGGTGCGGACAAGATAATTTACTAGAACTGTATATTTATTCATTGTAAGACCATATTTTATATTGACAAATGTTTGCTATAAAATATCATCGATTTTATGGTATCGCTCTTTCAACATTTGTTTCATCCCAGAATATAAAAGTTGTATAATGACAGTTTGACGTGCTGGCCATAGCTCCCTCAGGTTAGCATATTTCTCGTGCAATAGACAAGTTTGTTTTGGATTTTAAGACGTTCTATATACCTCACGTAGCTTTCTTTTGTCGTTTTAGTGATATTTTTACGTTTAAGTGATATAACTTAATGCACAAAATTTTTTAAATCTAAAATAATCATCATTGAGCTTCGAAATACAAAACAGTAACTGCTTTAATAACTCATTACAACAGCGACAGCTTACTTCTCGCAACTTCTCATTTGCAGAGGAGAGGAGTGTCCCAACAGTGGAACAATAAATTGATGGAAGAAGATTATTTAAATAATTACGATTTATATTACTCTTTCCAATTTATTACTTATATGTCACTTCAGTGATAGCAACTAGGCAGTGATAGCCTAGTGGTTTGAAATTCGATCTCTCACTCCGGGAGACCGAGTGCCCTGGCGCGCACCTCTTAGAAAAATGTGCGTTTTTAAGTTTAAATATCACTTGCTATTCGGTGATGGAAAACATCGTGAGGAAACCTGCACACCTTGAGTCAAAAAAAAAATTGTTCTCTAAGGTGTGTGAAGTCCGCCAACCCGCACTTGGCCAGCCTTTACCCTCTCATTCTGAGAGGAACCCATGTTCCAACAGTGGAATGATAGAAAGGTCGATATGTTTTGATATGTATGTCACGTCAAGGAATAGTTACTATTTTTCCAGAGACGGATACAAAATCGAGCAAAATCATCAGCTGAGAACAATTTCACGAACCCGACGAGTGCTCAGTCGAGCCGATGACGCCGGACACTTTACCCTGAGGGAGTTTAAAAATACAAAACTACACGACACAACATTACGGGAATGTTATTAACATTTTAATATGTAAATTTCACAGCGATGAAAAATGTTTATAATGTACTCATTCTACACAGATAACGCTAAAAATATTCATAAGATGTATTATAATTATAATACCGTGTGGAAGCGAGACGTGTAATCCGCCTTACACACCGACATTAAGACTACCAACTTGGCGAAATATATTCGAATATAAATTTCGAAATTAAGCAGGCCGAGCGCAACGCGCCACTGCGTTGTTGTGTTCCGTAACAATTACACTACAAAACGGTGGGTTGTCATACAACTATGTCGAAATTAAAAATATTAACGAACCATTGTTTTTTGACACGTTCGGCGGGTATCATAGCCATAGCAAGCGGTATTAAATAAAACATACAACGTTGTAACCTTCGCGGTAGCTCTGAAAAACAATGCGTCTCGAATGGATAGAGGCCGTTTTACGTTAGTTGTCGGTATCATAGATTCATTTGACGACAAATTACCTATACCCATCTCTCAACATACATTTTATAAATTATGAAATGTACAACTATTTTTTTGCTACTTCTTCAAGCTTTCTTGGACCTTGCGGTAAATTTAATTCTTTTACTTCAAAGGAACCCATCGTTCATACTCCGTATATGAAACTTTCAGTTAATACTATTTGTAGCTAATGAAACTGTTCCTTTATATAACTCTTTTTAAATTTTGAATAGCTATTCTCGATGAATAACCACGATGAATGTTGATGCTTTGATAATTTGTAACACAATGTCGCAAATAAAAGCAATAGAAGTTAATTCAATGCAAACGTGTCGACATGATGTAATTAGCAATGTTGACTTGTCTTTCACGATGACAAAATATACTCTAATCATACCATGTATACGTTAATTATTTATTTATTTAAGCCAATGGTTCTTTCTAAACACCCGCGTAACCTGAATTCGAGTCCGATTGATACGTCGCCACATCGACACATAAACACCCGGTGTTATTCCGAACATCCATAATTGACTTTAAGTTGTCGTGCGGAATGCAGAATCGAACCTTTTGCGTTGAAATATCATCTGGCTCATTAAAACCAAGTGTTAAAATTATGTAGACTGCGTACGCATGGCCGAAATCACTTAGGGCTACCCACGAAAGGTACCTAAGTATACTGGTCGTTACTTCCATCTCTAATTATTATTATTGACAACCTTAAGGTGACGCAGCTTTTGTATTAACTTAATAAACTACGAGTAGATATCTGCATAAAATATTTGTGTATCATTAACATGAATACACTGTTATAGACATTGATGCCACTGTATACGACATTAATGGTCTACCCTAACACTCGGTTACAAGACAATAAATACATAAAAAATGATACGATTAAACCCAGAAGTGTTACTACAAGTTTTAAAACCGTAAAGTAGGTACTAAAACAGCGCATGTAATGTTCGCATCATTGGGAATTTCAATTATTTTTAAACAACTAAAATATTCCACTTGACCCTGGGAATGCGGCTCATGGGTGTCTGTTTCGGGGCAATACATTCGCTTGTAAATGTATAAAATTTCTTTATTAATTTGCGAACTGTGACAATTTTCCTTCTTTACATAAGCATGACATATAGTCAGCGACGGTACTTCGCCAGAATGACGAAATCATTCAAAAGCAGTTTAAATCAATGCAAAAATCCTGAAATTTAATACGTTCACTACTGAAGCAACATATTACAATTGCGACACATACATAGTCATGGTGGGTAATAACATCGAAGAACAATCTGCGAGCAAGGGGAACATAAATAACAATAATTCACAATCTAAGAGAGGGTCACGACATCGATAATAATACAACATCAAAGAGGTAGGTGGTACATGCAACAAAGGGCGGTCACACCTAATATCCGCTTGTCTCCTTCTTATCATCACACTATTTAATAGCCATATGAATACATCTATCAAGTTCTGCGCACATCGGGATAGAGACTCAATGATTATTCGTACGCAAAATTTAGGAATTTGTATATCTGCTTGAAGAAAATTTTTTATTCTTACATCGTAAAGCCATTTGCTTTACAGGGTAAGCAGAGAGCACTGAATTCCAAATAATAAGTTGATCGATCCTCACAGACCTGCGGTGTTCACTAGGAAGCAAACCTTGAAATACGCAAAGAAATTTGTGCGCGAGACGTACGCAGGACCTGATCGAATCGTCTTGACATCCGGCAACATGTGAAGAATTCCAGCCAGTGAACTATTACGAAAAGAAATGGCTGGTAAAAGTATTGTCAGCGCGTATAATCATTGGCGGCTAATTGCTCCAGTTAAGTGGGTGATGCGCGAGCATTCATCTATGGCGGGCTTTCTACCGAGCGGTGGCCACACGGCCGCTATCATTATCATGGCTATCATTATCAAACATAATTTAATGCGAAAAGGAAAGGACACAGTACCTGCGCTTGACGCCAGTACTCGTAACTCTCAGCGGTCCACTTTTGCTGCATAAAAATATTAAGTAGCTTAGAAATTGATACAAAAACATACATTATACAATTTCCAGAGGGTCCACTCAAGCGTATTTATCTTCTATAACTAGATTACAATCATAACAAAACAATGTATTATTGTTGTGTTGATAAATTTGCGTGAGTCAAGTCTGGAAAAATACACGAAAATACAAATCTTACAATGATACAAAAATACGAATCTTACAATGATAAAAAAAATACCTTAACAGTAATCATTACCTCATTTTTTTTTATCCCTGAAGTCCACACAGGCATGTGTGCAAAGTATGTAGAAATGAAGTTAGGAGAAAGACATGTTATAATATATATTTTGATTTTAATTTAATCACGTTATTTTACACCTGTAAACCGCAGATGTAGACAGATGAGTGCAGTCTGTAGGAGGTACAGTATCACGTCCCACCAGCTACGTCCGTATTCCATAGTGAGTCGATTGCCATACACTATTAGAAATTCATAGTTAGAAAAAGCCTATATTAATATCCTTGTCCGACGCGGGATTTGAACTCAGGACCGCGTGATCAGCAGGCGTACTTGCAAACATTAAACTATCAAGCCCGTCAAAGTACAGAAAACAATTTTGAATTTCCCTTATAATATGAATGCAATTGTAAAAGTAGGTACTTTACCTTTAAGTAGGTATGTTACCTTTACTAAATAAAGCCTTTTGGAAATGAAAGTAAAGGCACATTAAGACATAATATGATCACACACAATTGTCAGTAACTTCAATTAACATTTATATAAATAGTTAATTATAAGATAATATTAATTTTTACGTCTTAATACTTACGAGTATAATGCATAAAGAGTCAATTCGCGAACAACAGAACCATCGCTCAACGTCCTTATATAACAATTAATTTAATTCATGCATGTATGCATATCGCGCATATGCATAAAACTCATGGACGTGATTTAACTTAATCAAGGGCTATTTTTTCTTATTAAAACGTCCGAGCGTTTGTTTCGTTTTGTTTAGTGATTTTACAATTAAACTCGTGTCATGACGTCCGAAGTAAACATCGGGGCGACTTTATGGTAAATCTTTTGTAAACACATCAAGTATTTTAATGGACTATTTAATTATATTCCTGTTTGCGGGCAGCGGTGGGTTTGTTTCACTGATAAGATTATTTTTCAATGTTACCCAATGTTCTCATCAGAAATCACTATGATTATTCTTCGCTAACTATTCATGGTCTGTAACCAAAGCGTGCCTATCATCGTTTGTGTTTGTCTCAATAAAAGATTCTATATCAACACGCCGGGTCTCCTGCGGGGTAGACAATAATGTTTTATTCGTAACTAGCAGGTTGCAGAAACGAGGAATCTATATCGTTATAATCTATGGGTATTTTTAACTCTAGATTGATTGATTGACAGCGAGTGACAATTTTTTCCAAAATCGCCATAGAAGATTACATTCGCAGACACAGCAGACAATTATCACATGGATTACGTAATAAATGAAAGCGTCCATCGCAAATTTATCACTACCATCTTTAATATGAAAAGTGCAATAACAATGACGGGAAATACGAATCATGCGAGTGCCTATAATCTACTTGTTTCTTACTTAAGCAAATGGGCCGCGGCGATATGGCGTATTGAAAACGTTGGTCATCAATTAGTATTAGTACATTAGTGTATTGGTGTAACTATAACGCGGGTACATTTAGTGTCGTCGCGAATAATTTACCTGTAGACCAATGTCTAGTTTTAATCTGGAAATAGAAGTTCGGAAATCTACGGCTAGGAGACGTGCAAACTTAAGTCGGCCGAGTAAACTTTGCAAGTTACAACTTTGTCCAAGCGAACTAGCAACTTGGACAGTGACCGTTAGTTGAATTAGTGTAGTACACAAAACTGTTTTCATTGTACCAGAGTTACATAAATACACCTAATGAAAAACTGAAAAATAATTCAACGCATAAATATAATTTTATTACCAAATTGATACGTAACTTCTCACGCCTATAATTTAGTACAAGATTTTGTTATTTCAATCGAAATCCTAGTATAATATCTATTTATATCTAGTAATGGCCGCCTACTGGTCGAAATTCGACCACAATTCACTTAAATTTCAAGTTTGAATGTTAAGGTTATCGTAAGAG
>DWEJ01002761.1:0-11108 GCA_018245835.1 Mysoria sejanus stolli | reverse complement strand
ACTGTATGACAGTAATATTATCATATTTATTAATATATATTAATATCGATAAAATCAAAAATTTTCAGACAGACTTATATTTTACTTGTTGATAAAAGGGCGTAGCGCGCCCGTGCGTCCTTTATAAGCTCCGGGCGCAATCTCGTACGTCTTTTGTGATGTACAGGGAAGCTTTGCACTATTCACGGGACATTTGCTACATGAAATAAGATTTCGATTAACGTCCGCCATATATATGAACAGATCAAAACATAAATTTCGCTGCTTGCTACCATTATTGCAATTTCAATGCGAACATTACACACGTTTATTTTGAGTCTGTCGCTTTACAAAACGTTTAATAATCTCTGGCTATTATATTAGTGATATATTATGTCTGCCAAACAGCACTTAGCCAGCATGGCGGACGATGGTTTTTTATACCCATATTTACCACTCTGCGAGACGGCCTATGTCCAGCAGTGGACTGAGATAGGCTGATGATGATGATGATGATGATGATGAAGATGATGATGATGATGATGCTGAAGACCAGGGTCAGCAATTATAGATTAAAGATATAAAATAAATGGTTGATTATACTGTTTAATATACATTGACCATTATAAAATTATTGTCGAGTTACACCATATTTTAAAAGAAATATTCAGATTAAAAGGTGAAATCATCATGATCATTGCTCGTCAATAATTTAGGTTCCTATGAAATCATAATCTGGACGGTATAAGTTAAGTTTTTTCTAATCTGTATTAATTCTATTCATGTGTCCAATTCGTCTCTGTATTAAATATAGTCGATAACTTAGTGTATGTATTAAAGAATGATGGAAAAGCAAGTCATGTTAATAAAATCATTATGTAAATGATTAATAAAGGTATCTTCCTATTTGTGTTTTAGTCTGTGATGTACTTTTTAATTTAATTAATAATAAAGGAAAACAGCACTTTTTTATGTTTCAATACCTATGAAGTTAGGTAATAATTATTATTTCTGTCCAAAAACATAGGTGAAACTATTTTAAAATATTCAGTGAACAAAAAACGCTCGATGGTAATTAAATTTGCTCTTAGTATTAAAGGGGAAATACTGCCCAAGGGCGGTCTATGCAGCATCTGTCTGTACTTTGTGGGGTGTGCTGGATAAAAAAGGGTTATTGGCTGCGTTAATAATTTTAGGATCGATTTGTATTATTAAAAATATTTTGTATATTTGGATCCGCCTCTTATAATTTAGAATCAAATACGTAGTATGGCAGTGTGTCGGAAAATAAAAAGTTTGCATTTGGAACACCTTTTTGGATCTACTGCTATTTATGCCTTTCAACTATTAATGGAATTTCTTAGCTAAATAGCTCATCAATTCGAAAGTTACTATATAAAAATTGAATTTTATAATAACAGAAATTGATTTTTTAAATACTAACACACGTCGATTAGAAATTATAATCCGCAAGTGTTGATACCATAATTCACCATGGCTTTCCTTTATCGCTAGCTAAAAAGTACTTTATTATGTCCAATATAGATAGTATTGTAAAATTCACAATGTATTGTTACTTACATGTATATACTTATGGTTAGCTGTAAATGCTTAGATTGCCTCAGCTGATTAAATATGAATCCGCTACCTTATAGCTAGATGCCGCTGTCGTAATTTGTTCAAATACGCGCAGCATTTTTCTTTCCGAGGACTGTCACCGCGTTATTTACGAGGGGTCCGTTTGTTTAATACCTTTTCATTAACAATTTTAAGGTTCACTTTATTGAAGTCGTAAATAACTCGCGCAATCGCCCACTGTCGCTCTGTCACCCGAAGCAATTATAAAAAGAAAGCTAAATTATTTATTTTTACGGGACTTTGTCACATCCGATAATTAGTAGACATACTTTTTGTTCTGTTATGTTTTTATTAAAAAAACAATTTGCCAATTATTTCAAGCTATATTGATCTTCAAACGAATGTCTTAAAGAGTAATGAGGATTGGTTATGAATAGTCTATATATTCTAGTGTAGGCGCAAATCTAATGTTATAAATATGCTTTCACACTTAAGCTCCTGAACTATTACCTAACCTTGTTTTAAATCAAACAACATCGATCTCAAAGCTTATTTTACTTTTTTAAATAAATACTCGAAGCGAATAGCCTTTGCTTCCGGTGTGGAGGGTGAGGAAATAAAGTCTTTTGAAAACTTAGATTGCTTACTGTTCGCCTAGTAAAGAAATAAACATAAAATCGATTGTCGTTCTAAAATCGAGTACCACCTAGTATTTTATGAGGCTGTTAATAAAACAGAATAATAAATCGACGATCGCTTATAATAATTCATTCAATATTTTTTTAAATTCTTAATTATCTCCACTTCTGGACATGGATTTCTCTTCAAACTCACATGTGCTAACTATTAACATACTGGTTATATACGAGTTAGCAGACTTCACATGTGTTCTAGGAGAACTTCAAGAATTTTTTTCCGATTGTTATTTCACTACTATTATATTTCGAATGATGCCTGAAGTGACACATAATCTCTAAATGGAGAGTTACAATTTGAACCATTAAACTGCTGATATGTAATATGACATTACTCAAGGCAACTTTAAACACTGCAGATCATTTAAGTAGTTCAGCCCGTCCTTAAGTCGTTGCGAAGTCTGAACTGCAGTAACTACTGCTTGAAACATAAGTGCTCTCAAGTGCATCGTTGTGGAGCATACTTGACGTTACCACTTCGTGATGCATTAATGACCTTCTCATTATTTTAAAATTTGAATAAGAAATTATACGTACATCACAAAGAAGGTTTGAACGAAACGAATGAACGTGAATTAAATGAGCCTGATTAATTGAAACAGTATTTTTCCCACAACAGCATACATGTATTATGAAATCGTTAAATCATCAAAAATTCTTCTTAATGAGTTGACCGAGAACATCTATGCCAAATATTTCTATTCTTAAACATCTGACGGATTTCTAGTGCATTCATTGCGTAACAATAACATTAAAATATGTTTGTATATAAACATGTTTTGAAAAAACATTGAACGTTAAATATATATTCTTATTTTATTTTATAGCCATTTGTCTTTTATCTAATTATTTATTAAGCATATGTAAAGCATTTATGTCTTAATACGTAGACATTCTGCACATATTAAAGTCAAGATTGAAGACAACCAGACACAGCTGTACAACGTCGCGCTCAGAAGAGCTCACTCTGAACATTTCAAAAGGAATACTCAACTGTTTAAGAGTAGCACTCACAGCGAATACAACAAAGCCACTCAACACTGAGCACTAAATATTATCACGTCACGACGCACGACTGTCGTGGCACCCTCGTTCTTTTACGAAAAAAACAAACGGTTCCTTACCGAATGGGGTTAAGGTCAAAGGAATATTGAGGGGAAAAATTATATAACAGTACGTAATCAAATTAATATTATTTTTAAACACACGAAATGTTGGATAAGAATTTTTGGATTGTAGTTTGACGTGTACAAATATTTAAAAAACAATTTATTAATGCTAACATTGCGTGAGTTGTATGTGCTTACGCCGTAGGTACATTGTTTGAATGTAATCGTTGCGTAACATTGTAATATGTAATTTTTTGTGGAATCGCAAAATCACCATCTACACAACACTTAAGTATCTGCCAGTATTAATAGATGCTAGAATATTCATTTGTTAAAAAAATACAGACGAATTGATAACTTCAACCTTTATTTGAAGTCGGTTAAAAAGATAATATAATTAACACGACCTATTCAAGTCCATTTCAATCACAGAAACCCTTTCAAAGTCAACCTTTATGACTGCTACTTCCTTGTACACCATCCTGACAAGAGACATGTGACACGGATTAGACGTTCGAAAACAAATTGTCATTTTCATTACGCTTCACAGCCACATAGCCGGTTGGTCGGTAAATTATTAATTAACCCGCCAACGCTATCGGGATTTATTGGATTGCAAGGGAGTTGGGAAAAAAAAGGTAATGAAATCAGTACCACTGGCAGCCGCTCGAACGAAAACGCGATGCCGGTCGCGGTCGGCCAAGCGTGAAATCGTCATTAATATCCAACTCGTACCAACCAATATTCAAATGCGCTATTGAGTCGTTAATATTAGTTTTAATTGGTAACTTATTAACATTGTAATTACGTTATACGTCATGGAATTTAGTCAATTTCTTAGCAAAACACTAACCAATATTTTTACTAAACAATATTCTAGTTAATGTAACATCACGCCTGTAATCTCCGAAGAGGTACGGAGAGGTACGTGTATGTCATTACTCCCACGTTTTACGAGTTACGTTTACGTCCCACTATGGAATAGGTGGTGAGCCTATTGCCCTGCATCGGGCACATATCCAGACTCTGAGCCACTGTTAAAAAATCTACAATAGAGGAATCCAGTAGTGCCCGACCAGAGATTTGAACCGTAGACCTTCCGATTACTTTTAAACCAAGACAACCAACGAAGCAGTCAATTACTTTAGTTAAGTTAAATTGTGGTTAATTAAGTTGCTAAAAGTCTTTCCTTTGACAAATTGGGTGTTCTATTAAAATGACCCAAAATACAAAGAGAAAATAGTAACAAAAATACATTTTAGGCGACAGTCGCCATTTGCAATCCGATGGCATATCTTTTGCTAAATAAAATTTCTATAAGACAAAATACAGTATACAAATTCCGAAAGACAAAAGATATGATACAAGGCCTAACCAAAGAACACAATTTAAATTCAACTCTTAATGATCCTCGTATGTTTTAGACCATTAAATATTTTTGAACGTCTGTCAAAGACGAAACTATTCTTACAGATATCATCGATAGTTTACTATTTATTTGTATTGGACACCATTGTACAACCTAACTACAAGCGTGTTTATAACAAAGCTCTAATTTGGTCAAAATATTGCGCAATCACGAATTGCTGGTGCGCACAAGCTCCCCTCGATAATTCGGTGCGCTATACAGATGGGTATAAAACATCTGACCTTGGGGCTGGAATCCCGTAGCTCAGCGACGCGAGTACACCCAGGGCCCCCGCCCGCCTAATCTGCAGATAATCATATCTATAGGGAACCTACAGCGCACTGTTACGAAGTTAGAAAATATCCCATTGAAGATGAGCGTACTTACTAAATCAAACTTTACTATAAATACGAACTAATTTTCTAAATACTACTCGATGTTTAGATTTTACTTATCCCACAGGGCTTTAATGTTTGAAGGGATAGTGTAGGACGGTTTATTCCTTACAAATAGACGTAAAAACATTGGTAAGATTACAAAGAAATAAACTTGAGTTATTAAATTTGTTATATACACGTATCATTTTATTATAAGAAAGTATAAAATTTAAGAGCGTATTTTAAATTTGGAAGATCTCACTTGGACGTCACATCCATGGCATGCGGAGCAAACTCTTCTTGCGTACATGGCACTGCGTCAGATCCCCTGCCTAGCAACAGCGGTGCGTCACTCCCCTGCCCGATACAATCAAACTGATGAATACTTTCGACACTATATACTCGACCGATACACTCGTGTATAGTTCGCCTTAGTCGGCGTTGCTTTGATGGCGTGAAATTAAAAAGATGAATACATTGAAGTATTGTTGTTCACGTCCGTTCGATTTGCCATTAGACAAAGTATTAGAATGATGTACTGTTGTATATGGTCACTTTACGCAAGGGTACATAAACGTTTATTGCACTAATTCTCTATTTCAATACACTATTAGGAGTATTTTTAAATGCAACGTATTCGAGTGCCATATTATCTTTTAAGCTCTTTTGTATACACGTTTACTCGTATGTATTATACCGGATTTTAAAAATTACATATACACATACCTTAGCTTCCACGATGTCATTGTAACATTTCTACTGTCTATTGAAAGTATAATTAGTTCTAAATGATTTATATTTCTCCATTATTTTACTACGTAAAATATAATGATAACTTACCACTTTAAAAAAAAATTTTACGCTTTACGCATCAGTTTGAAACATTACTCTATTGATAACTATCTAAGTGACAAAGACAATGTTTTCTCGCGTTTCTTCTCAGTCCCGGGGATTATCTCAACCCATGGATGTGAGCCATAAGTATATATCTCCAAAAGATCAACAGTGACACAGTGAACTGATGCGAGGCGACACGCTTACCTCCACGGGGTTCAACCCTCATATTTTTGTCCTTACAACACACTCTCCCCCTGACACACTTCATGTTTCCCCCCCGTAATTACTTCCCTTTTTCCTTTCCCCTACCGCTCCAAACCATAATACCTAGGTCCCGCATCAACCTAGGTATATCTATCGTATACCCGGAGGGATCCGAAGGGGAATGCTGAAAGGGCTTAGCGTCAGTGTGATATAAATTTGTATTTGAGTTATACGAACACATCGCTTCCAAAGTGGGAGCGAGATCCACTGTTTGTTTTCTCTTTCGAACTGAATACCAAAGCGAAACGTTGTAACAAAATTAAATAAACCCCATTCCATATATGAATTGTCAAACATTGGATAGCCCGCTGATATGAACTTTAAACAAAACATTCCATGTTCGATTTAATGCGCCCGAATGGAACACCAAACACCAAAACGTTTTCATTTCGAGATTGTTAAAATATATTCCGACATTTTCATTGTCGTTATGCAAGTTTAATGAATACGCCGTTCATCCGTATAAATTGGAAGTCACCAAAAAGAGTGTCCATTAAAAGGAATCGAACATCCAGCCTCAAATTAACTTCGGTAAAGTTTACCCTCAAAATAATTAAGGATTCACCGCAATTATCACCACGAAATCAAGCTTCGCTTTGATCATTATCTAGAAAAAGTATTTGAATCAATGTCAACTCTATTGCTCTTAATTTACGGTGTATATTAGCGAATTTTCTAATATTTAAACAATATTTCAGATATTTAAATAGCCGAGACTTTGCGCCAAAAACTTTTGTACGTTTTGCCCTTTTTGTGAATCACCAAGGGACCCAGTGATAATAATAATTATTTACCAATTGTGCAGCGAAGTTATTACAGTAACTCTACCGTAATTACGAGTCTCTCTAAAGTACCATTTAAATGAATAACGCCTCGATTTCAATAGAGTTCACGTCACCGCTCTATTGAGAGCAAGTAAAATTACCAAGGATTTTTAACAGAGAGTATCCGTCTTCGCGAAGTATAATGAATTTTGCATGGAAAATCTTTATAGAGCCCCGCAATTTATAAATGAATATCATTTATACTGATTTACTATTGTGATAATGCTGATTTCATGTAATTATAAATAGTGTCCAGACATTATCTTAACCACGCGTATGAATTAACTTTTGCAACGAGATTGGTTACAGCTTAATAATGTATACAAAATAACAATGTGAAAACCATATATTTGTGTATGTGTAATATCATTTCGTAGTTCGGGGAAACAGGAATACAATATGTACATAGAATACCATATTAATGAATGACAGAACAGAGATACAATGTGATTTTCATGTTGATAGATGCAAATGCCATAGGAGAGGGGCACCAAGAGTCATCTATTTTGACCAGATAGGTCAGACACTGGCTAATAGGTGTCAGAAGTATCCAAAGTCACTGACCGAGTATGACAAATGAGGAGGTAAAGAGGCATGAATATAGAAATAATAAATACATATGTCAGGGTAGTAAGGAAAGTGCTATTCGGTAGTCGATGCTTACATTCTACTTCGTAATGGACCGGTCGTGATAATATAATAATATAAAAAATACAAAGGTAAACTAGGTAACAATGCAACATCACACCTGTAATATTCGCCGAGATGGACAGAAGAATAGTACACCCCACGTTGTACCGGTTACGTTTACGTTCCATCATGGAATTGCTGATGAGGCTTTTTGTATAATATCTTAATCGATTTATTTCTTATTTCTTTGATACTGTCATATGTGTATATACCTATATGTAAAAAAGGCATGAAGTGATCCCGACACAAAGAGGAGCTCATCCATCAAACCATGCACGTCTCATACTGGAGCCGTCAAATGTAATCATTCAGCTGGACTGTCGAAGCGTTTAATATTCAAACTATACTTGGTGCCCTTACTACAAATAGAACGATCTATTATTTATAAATATAGCATGGATTTTTGCTTCAAAGCATAACAAGTAGTACTTTTGTAAGTGTTGTAAAATTATTTATCTTAGTCGCTGTATTAATGTTACTAACTGACCCATTCGTTGAGCGGTAACATGTATGTTTTGTTACCAATACAGTATCATCTATAGAACTGACACTAATAGTTCCATTCTTACATTTGATACCAGTAGCACAGAACTAATAACGGCATAAAATAGCTCAATTTCAAATGATGAAAAATATTTAAAATATTTTCATTATACGTGTTAACTTATAATAATAATGGGATGTATTAATAAAACATATTATTAATAATGGCAAAGACAAAAATTAGATCGCTTACTGGCTTTTATAAACAATTTACATGAACATCAATAACATCTCTAAGCATTGTCAGCAACGTCATATTCGTGTGGAAGGATTTACTTACGACGAGCATGAAATGAAGCCGTCATAGTCGGGAGGGCGCATCAATCACTGCCGGTGACGTCACTGCCGTCAAACGGTATCTCGCAGCAGAACCAGCGTAGCGCGTAATAGCTAGTTACCTTCCGAGGCGTGTTATACATGGATTATCCGGTCCTTTGTTTTAATAAAAAAATACTTCTCAAAGAACAGAATTAGATATCTTCAAAACCTGGTGTGTGTATGCAATACGTCTCACTCAATGAGTGATGTCTATAAATAAAACATGTCAAATTTGTGAGCTCTACCTATCCCGTTGAAGATTAAATATATTATTATTACCATCTAAGGTACATGTACAAATAAAAGAAACTTGTCTATTGATCTAAGACACTTAAAATTAGAAGTCAATGTTACATAATCAAATATTACGGTTATAATTTACAAGCATTTATTATATGTTCATTATAATGCAATTTAACGGTTGAATGTAGTTCCATCAGTTAAAGACTAACAGAGTCAACCTGCCTCGATACCCCAACACTTACAAAACAATTCTAAAATAACATTCGTTTTCATATGCAGCATCAATAAAATAGCTCAATTGCTGTTATACAAGGAAATAAATACGCACTTAAAGCATAGAATGGAGTAACCATGTTCGAGGGTCCGTCAGTCAGTGGATGAGATTGTCAAATCATAGTCGGTCCGATAGAGCGCGTGATAGCAGTTCACCTGCTATAGGATTATCTCCTCAACAAGCTCCTCTGTGAGATTTGAAAGGTGATTCGGTAAGTTTGTACTGTTTGTATGGTGCACTGTTAGGTGGAGTAGTGATATAAAAAACTGTCACTAACAGATTTTTCTAATTTAGATTATCTAGCGGCGGTCCGAAGTTTGCGAATGTGCACGGTGTGTGGCAATGGCTCCCCACCTGAACATAAATAAAACCGGTGAAACGTGGGAGTGCACTGCACTCATCCAACTACCTTTTTGATGATTGCAGGTGTGAGAATTAACGTTGAAGATAATAAAGATTTTAAAATAGACATATAACAGGGAATTATAATTCTGTTTGGAGAAGAATGATTTAACAGTAGAACGTACATCATATTACAGAAGGACTGCCGCTATTTCTATCCTGTCTTTACCATAAAGTAGTCGTTATACCTCTGCTTAGTTTCGTGGCCCGCCCGTTACTCACGAGCTTTTGGTTACACCACTGTATTCGTTATTTTTTTCTAACTTTACATTAATATATAACAGGTATTATCTGATACTGGCGCTAAACAATTGCGATGTATTGGTTATTCAATCAATGACCTATGTCTTTATTTCAGATTTTATATAATGCACTACCTATATACGCTGTTCGATGACTACATAGCCCAATAGTGGTCAAAAGTATGACGTAACAAATGAAGTTAATGTCCTCGTTGTCTGTTTTAGAATAATATCGTCGTAGAACAAAGACGGATCTGATATTTTCTAACTTTTCAGGAGAACACTTTGAAAATTAGTTTTTACCTTAAATAAATAAACACATTCGTCGGTGTTCAACTCTGTACCTTGGTTGTATAATACAGAATTAGAAAAACGTTTTTGTTTTATAATTATGTTAAGTATTTCAAGTAAAAATACATCAAAAAAGATTTTTCTGAAAAAAAAAAACTAACTCGTTGTTGTTCTACGACTGCGACGAATTATATTTTTAGGTACGAGATAACTTCATTGTTCATTTGTTGAGTTTGTCAAACCCCGCATATATATAGCCTGTGTTAGACCAAATATCTTACGGTTCTAGACTATTGTTATTCAGAAATTCAGTCATAAATTACGGCGAGTTTGTGAAATTAAAGTATCTGCCAGACACAAGAGCAGTGGCTGGCGATTTATTTTAATCCTGCGTTAGTATGCGCGACTGATACTGTTTACACTCGCAATAAACCTCTGAGAATTGCATATATTTCCGACTTGCTCAAACACTATTCTAATATAACAACCCTATCATAAAGGGATTAGAAAAACTTAGACTACAATATAATCGATTACTGTTCTATTAATGTTAATCGATTGTTGTCTTAAGGTAAATGATTCCATGTGGACTATTAAGACATTGAGAGTTACTCGGCAATTGAAAAGATATATGAAATATTGATATATGATATTGAAAGATATATATGAGTTACTCGGCAATTGAAAGAAAAGGTATGCGGTGAAACGTGGGAGTGTTCTGCATTCCTCTGCCTACCTATTCGAGGATTACAGGCGTGAAGATAAAAAAAAAAGAAAATATATATAACATTTTGATTGAATTTGTATTAAACAATATAAAGTAACTTCCCGCCTGTAATCCCCGAAGAGGTAGGCAGAGCAATGCAGAGGAGTGCAGAATCCTCCCACATTTAACCAGTTACATTTACGTCCCACTATGGAATAGGTGGTGAGCCTATTGCCGTGCATCGGGCACATGTTCAGACTCCGATTCACTACAAGAAAATCTAAATTAGAAAATTTTTGTAGTGTTCGACCCGGGGATCGAACCCGGG
>DWEJ01002760.1:0-11109 GCA_018245835.1 Mysoria sejanus stolli | reverse complement strand
ATTAATTGACTTTTAAAACTATAGATGGCAATAGGCTCACCACCTATTCCATAGCGGGACGTAAACATAACCGGTGAAACGTGGGGAAGTTCTGCATTCCTCTGCCCACCTCTTCGGGGATTACAGGCGTGAAGTTACGTATAACTATAGATTGGATAACTCTAGAAGTCCTCTATATTTATATATATGGTGATATCCGTGGGTCCTTTTTATATCTATGAGAATTTTATAATTCAGTGTGACACAATCTTTCATATAAATATTGATGATCAAATCGCTGTAGTATTTGATACACAGCTTTCCATTTCCAAGCCAAATTATCGCAAAGTTAAAATATCATTCACTTCAATCGGCTGCCATAAAGCCTGTATAATTACCAATTACGTTAATGGACCTTTACTATCGAGTGTTATGTCCTCAGTCACGACTTTATTATAGCAGATATGCTATAATTGAATTGATGAAAAATATCAATAGATTTTTTAGTGATCATCATTAATTTAACAGTGCTATTGTTGAATACGGGTCTCCTCTCAGAATGAGAGGGGTAGAGCTTATAGTCTGTCCCGCTGACGAAATGAGGGTTGGCAGATATGTTTTATTTAGAAAAAAAATATGTCTTCTTTTTAATGTTGAACTGAAAACTAGCGTAAAATTACATCTGAAATTCACGTAGGCCAGAGGAGTGCAGCACACTCTCACTATTGACCAGTTACGTTTACGTCCAACTATGGATTAGGCGGTGAGAATTGCTATACAACGGGAACATATCTGAATTCCGAGCTAACCACTAGAAAATCCAACTTCGAAAAGTCCAATAGTGCCCGACCGGGGATTTGAACCCAGGATCTCTTGGTCCGCAGTCGCGCTTGCAACCAACACGACCAACTAGGCAGACAAATTAAAAACTAAAATGTGGACATGAATTAATTTTTAAGATGCAGCGATGAGTTGCGAATTCATGAATAATTAATTAAGAGTAGAGGTAGGAAGTGGTTTTGTATTTATGTTACTTTAGCATTATAAATAGTATTTTGGTAAAATAACATTGGAATTTCAAGGATTTCTTTGCACCTATTATTTTTGGTATATGACGACTTCCGTTATAACCTTTAGAATGACAAGTAGATTATAAAAAATGAAATAAAGAAACACCATTTACAGCGCTTCATTTTTAAATCTAATGTCCAGAATATAATCTTGTTTAATGGTAAACACACTGGTAAGATACACTAGGCGGGCATAGAAAGTGTTGAATAGTTTTAATTTTTAAATCAGAACATTGTCCAACTGTTGAACAATAAGGGTTTGACGACAATAATAATGATGGATTATGAAATGTGAGTTGTATTAATCTAATTAGTGATAAGTGACTGCTAAGTAAGCCGCTCGTGCATCTGACAATTATCAGTTACAAAATATTCTCGTTAGCAGATGTTCCCGCGTTGATGACTATAAATGGTTGCCAGCTTAAATATTCCAACGCACAGAAGGACGTCGACATTAACACATAAAAAAAGTAAATACGAGGAAAATGAAAAAGTAAACGAGACGAGTACGCATTGGAGATTTGCGCAACGCGGTCGGTCAACGTCGATCAGCGGCTGCCTTGCCCGACATTCTTCATTGACTACAAATATTTTATATGTCTTCATTAAACACACGAGTATTTATTACCTTGTGGCTGTTTAAAGTCAATACGCACACACTCGCACTTAAGCAAAGAGACACCTTGTGAATTGTATTACGATTATACCACTATTCCGGTTCCGTTACGGGGTTGGCAGAGAGCACTGAGTGACAAACATCTGATCTTTAGAGATCTGCCGCGCTTCATCATTCATTACTTGCAACCACGCACACTTCTGAGTTTTTTTAATTTGAAAATCGTAACATAACTCCTCTAATCTTCAAAGAGGTAGACAGAAGAGGATTATAGTGCAAATTAACGTTTCACGTAACAGTTACGTTTGCGTCCTACTATAGAATAGGTGGTGAGTCGTTCGCCATACCCCAGGCACGTATAAGACTTTGAACCACTACTAGAAAACCAAAGTTAAAAAATCCAACAGCGCTCTACCCGGCATTTGATCCCAAGACCTAGCGATGACAGTTGTGTTTGCAAGCAAAACATCCAACACGGCAGTCAATTCCTAAAATACTACTCAAAAATTATATCGTGATTATAAAATTACTCAAGCCATATGGCAACATCTCTTGACGATTGTTTATTATGTAGAGCTATTGTTTTCGTTAAATTCATTATATCGTACCTTCCGACTGACACGCGTTTCGGTGTCCGTCGGCTGAGCAGAAACAATGGATCTTATCACATAACATGCAAATCCCGATTATGATTGCCGTGTACGTGAGAAATCGTAACGCATTGTACGTACTATACGCCGTCGCGCACTCGCCGGGAGCCGTACCTACGGCACTTTACAATGGCCCGACACTGCGAGTCCCAGCGTAGCCCCAGCCACTAACAATGGCTTTAACGACGAAATCAACCAAGATTCATTCAATCGACAATCGCATCACGTCTCTTAATAGATTGCATGGGAAAAAGTAATCTTTTTAATTATTAACGTACTGTTGAGACTCGTTTAATACAATGTTGTACGTTTTCTGTATATGATTGTATAGATTTAAATTTTTTAATAATCGTTTTGGTTTATGATCAAAGTGTATAAAGAACTATTAGAACAAGTATGTCGTTAAATATAAACATATATTTACGTCACACTTTCCGTATTTCGCTGTACAACAACGGTTTTCTTTGATAAAGAAAAGGTTTAGAGCCATAGACTGCCACGCGGGTCAAATACCCGTAGGCAGGCTTCACACGCGTTAGAAAATATTATGATGTATTTTAACGTGCGTGGGTAGCCTTAAGATATTCCTGATTATTATATTAATTAACACGCACATAATATTTCAAATACTCGCACGTATTTGAATCTGGCATCCGGTGTATGTATTTAGATGCTACGATGTTAAACAAGACTCGTGTCGCAAGTACTGGCAACGTAGAGGAGTCACCGCGTGGAGTCAACCGAGACAATAATGTTGGAGGTCGTGAACAAACTCTCCTGCTATTGGGCAAACAGAATGATCAATGGATTTACTCAATTGACATTGTTTCAAAAACTCGAAATTACGATTCGATGACTGTATTTCAAACTAGGCAGAAATAACAACCACTATAGATGTTTACATTTTTAAATACATATTTATATAGATATTTTTTTTTATCTTCACGCCTGTAATCCCTGTATATAGATATATTATAATTATTCGGCGGGTTAAAACAAATACTATTGTTCACTACACAAATATTTACTCTAGGTAGGAATTGAACCGGCAACACCCGTCTCATCGGTCAGGGTCACTAACTACTGCAGTAAAAAACCAATTACATGATTAAAGAAAAAACTGTAAAAAAGGGTGTCTCAGTTCATAATTTATATTATTTACCAGCTATTTGAATTAGGAATACCAGGTCGTTCCACTTAGGATTAAACACACTTGCAGTTAATCGTTAAATGATAATCATTTTGTCGTGCGACAGTCGCGACTTGCGACTTTTGGTTATGGCGATAATTTATGTCGACATGGATTTCCTCGTGACATATTTATTACTCGTTACTTGTGTGCTTTTATACAAACGAAGGAAAAAAGGACAAAAGCATACGAAAAATAAAAATAAATTTTTAAATGGATCAATTTATTTGAAGTATGTACATATAATCAATAAAGATAAAAAACAAACAATTAACTTCGTAATCCCGAAGGGGTAGTATAGTTCCACCTTTATCAATTATATTTGTGTCTCGGATTCGCATCGCGAATTGGATTTTCTAACTTAGATTGTCTAGTTGAAATCTGTAGTAGTGTCTCGGATTCTGAATTTGTGCCCGGTGTATGGCAAAGCTCATCATTTATTCCGTGGCGTGTACACACCGATAATATTGGAGTGAACTACACTCCTTTGGCTACCCCACCGAGGATTACAGGCGTGATGTTACGTTTACGTTTTATACATTATATAATGTTATATAATTTTAAGTAATAAGATTATATTATCCATTGTTAACGAATGTTTACAATCTGGGAGCTGCTTTGAAATGAACTTCAGATAAGAAGGTAAGTCAAGAAATTTAGCAAGTTCAGATGAAATCATAGTCGTTTAGTAAACCTCTGCTTTGAAACTACCGTACGTTTCAAGTTTTAAGTGTATATAATATACTTAGGTAACATCACGGCTGTAATCCCCGAAGAGACAGGCAGACGACTGTAGGTTCACCACCTATTCTATAGTGAGACGTATACGTAACTGGTGTCACGTGGGAATGTGCTTTCCTCTGCCTACCTGTTCGGGGATTACAGGGGTGAAATTTATAATTGCTAAATAGTATTACGGCGAAACGAACTACCCAAAACAGAACGCGATGGCGGAGCACTGTGGAAGCCCTCTGCCCAAGTCAAGCAAGTCATATTACTTTTATGTGATGTATAAATATTAATAAACATTTATGTGTCCAATATTTCTAGTCGATCAACATTATTTATAAACAAAATCTACAAATACGAGACGTGTGACATTTAGATCTACTATTATATAAATACCACATAGCTGAGCGTAAAATTGGATATCAGAAACATTCAAATTGTTTTCCGATTCACGCATGCGTACAAATTTGTACAAAAACAGATGTTCGAGAGACGGAGGCGTGTGGCGCCGGTTGAGAAAATGTGTTTCACACGATCCGTATATAAATTACAAGGTTCCTTTTAATAGAGCAACGCGGAAAGCAGAACATTTTGATTGTGTTCAAATTATTTTTTTACCACATTTAAATATAGTCTATTTAAGCATTTTACCTGTATTGTGATAAGAGTATTGGGCATCCTATTTCGTAAAAGAAATAAAAACCAAAAAATACATTTTAACGGAATGCGCTGAAATTTAAAATATTTATAATAACGGTTGTAATTCAAAATATTGAACACGATCAAAATATGCCCGGCTCTTCGAGAGCCGTTTACTTGAAAGAAATTGAAAATATTTTTGCACAAAATTAATAGACCCATATAAATTTGTTTTTGTTCGACTATTATATTCCCAGTCGCTTTAAATATTAGCATCGATAAATTGAAATGTTGTTTTGTAATTTGGCATGTGCCATTTACATCATCTATACTAATATTATAAATGCGAAAGTAACTGTTTTTAAGTTACGTTATAACGTGAAAACGGCTGAACTTATAGTGTTGAAATTTGCCAAAAAAATAGTTTGAATCTTCGAAAAGGACACAGTTTATGTAGAGTATTTATAATTAGTCGCTTAAAAGTAAAGCCAGACATAGAAAACGTATGGGAATCGCCATGACGCAGTTCAAAAGTGCTTATTTAACAGGTTGATGTGAAAACTAAAAGTTGATTGAAAATTATACACTTTCTGGATACGTCGCTGATGTGCAATTATTCAGGTAATTCTGTTTGACCGCACCACATTAGAAATGGCTGTGGTCAATTTGTTTTGTAATGTAATCTGGTATTAGTTCCAGGTGAAAACTTCAATTAGTAACCACTGACTGAATGATTAGAAATGTGGTAAGATTTTTTTTTTTGGCTTTAAAAATAAAGTTCAAATTATATTCATAAAATTTCAAAATCAAAATTCACTATAAAATGGTCTTCGTGGAAATTATACCATTATCATATATTTTTTTATTAATTTATTTAATCTCTTTACGTACCTAGTATTCGTTGCTATCTCTATTTTAGTGCTTCGATATGTTAGATGTAAAAATATTACTCAAAACTTGTGTCTTAGTAGAAAAAACGTTACATAACAAAAATTCCATCGACGCTACTTAACATTATTCTACAGTAGTACCTACTGTATTTGACATTTAACTATACGAACACCTCTACATCGCGTAACATTGTCATAAATATTTTTCTTACATTAGAGTTCAACGCGCACATTTACATCGCGGAGTCTTATTTTAAGTTTATAATTAAATTACTATTATTTTTTAAATTAAACTTAAATTCAACATAGACGAAAAAACAAACTTTCAAATAAGCACTTCATAAATTGAAGTAAGCGTATTATTACTTCAATTGAATTCCATTGAGGACAAGGATATTGGCCTAGGGCTGTGCGTTGTATCGTATAGAGTTGCTTAAGTACACATAGATAACTTTAATTGACATGCACTATACAAAGTGGAATTTAATTACCTGCCGCACCGGCTAGTATTGTAAAGTCCTTGCCACGCCCTTAACTGCATTCAAAACGAGATGTTAACTACGGATACGCTTAGCACATCACTAGCACTAGGAAACGTACGATGTAGAGTTGCGAAAGGCCGTAGGTCGCCGGCAAAGAGCGCCACCGCCGCGCGATCACTGAAAACTAAACCCGCGCACACTCTCGCGCACCTCTGAACCTAAGTTAAACGAAAGCGAGTACGAAAGAGACGACAAGTCATTTCTTTCTTTCACTCGGCCAACGAAAACAGCTTTCTTATCGCTGCAATGTAGAGTTCAATGAGTTTTTCTTAAGATATTAGTTCAGTAGATTAGACTAATCAATCAGTATCCGTCATAGAATTTTCATACTTAGTGGATATATTAGCTTGGGCATCGAATTTATCATTACAGATATTTAGTTGTCAATCAACTTTATCAAATATGAAAATGCATGAACTGTAATCGAAGTATTTATTTTGACATCACATATGCGGTATTCTATTATTCGATTGCACGAAAGGAATCTCATAATTGTATCTTTGGAAGAGAAATAAAGGTTGCGTCATTTATAAGTTGACGTAAGAAATTAATGGGTGAAGCAGTAAAAAGTGAATTAGTGAAAAGCGTAACTTAGCACGGTTATTTGTAGGTAGATTACCTACTTCCTAGTCAGTGAGCGTGTAACGAGGAAACGAAGAAGAGACGCGCAGGTTCACCCGAGCGGAACCTCCGCCCGCCCTCTCGGTTATTTACGCTTTTTTGCTATTTATTGAGAGCGTGATGAATGCACTACAGGTGTTTAAGATAAAGCTATTGACTCTTGGTGCTCCCTGCCGGCCCCATAAGGGACCTGGTTCCATGATATAATAACAATAATACTGATAACATTTTCATGTAAATCATTTTGTAATCCTTATTTACGGTCATAATAATTTAAATCGCATTGAAAAATTTCAAAAATAATTAAATATCCTGATAATTCTCCGGATGACGGATGATCATATGTTGAGAAGGCTTCTCGACATAAGGTCATCTGTTTCCAAGGTAATCCTTACAAAGCACGAAGTAAGATAATATGTTATATAAGTAAAAAAAAACGTAACATAACGCCTGCTATCCCCGAAGAGGTAGGCAGAGGTGTATAGTATACTCCCACGTTTCACCAGTTACGTTTACGTCCCAGTATGGAATAAGTGTTGAGGTTATTGCCATACACGGAGCACAAATCCAGAATCCGAGCCACTACTAGAAAAAAATACATGCTTATATGTCATATAAATCTATCTATCTAGTCAGCCCGTATCTTTCCACTGCTGGATATAGGCCTCTCCTTTATAGCGCCACGTTCTTTGGTCCTGTGCTGCCCGATTTCATTACCATTTTCGTAATATGGTCCGACCATCCGGCTGGTGGTCTGCCTACCGATCTCCATCCATGTCGTTGCCATTTAAATACACGCTTATATATAATTTTTTAGTGGAGTTTTTATTTTTTTTACAACCAGACAACAGATACTAGTACCCCTCACATAAATATTTTTTTTGGATGGGACTCGAATCCACTAAAATACTATTTTTATATACCGTACATTTGTTCAATTCATATATCTATATCTTTGGTTCTATATGACTTACACTAAAAGTGGTAAGAAAATGTTATAAAATCAAGAATTTAAATCTTGTTTTATGATCAAGATAAACTGATGTAGGGGGTTACCTTGATGCCGACAGCACCGTTATTTAACAAAACTGTAATCCCGCTAAAATAGCACATTTGACACGGAATTTTAACACCTTTGTACTTGATATAAATAAAGATAGGACGTTAGCGGTAAACTTGAAAACGTCGCTTAATATTTGTTACGTTTTTCGTGTTAACAAAGCAATGTTTTGTGGAATGAAGATAACAATGCCCTTGCTAACATTTAAAAATGTAAACATAGGAAAACAGAAACGTGGATTATAAGAAGTATCTAAAGTACGTAACATCACGCCTGTAATCCCCGTAGAAGTAACAGATGAGAGTAGTACACTCCCACGTTTTACCAGTTACGTTAACGTCCCACTTTGATGATGGTGAGCCTATTGCCATTCACCGGGCACATATCTAGACTTCGAGTCATTTGACTTCAACCCGAGATTTGAATCCAGGACCTCTGGATCCACAGTCGCGCTTGCAACCAACACGACTAACGAGGCGACCTAAAATATAAAGTAATTCAAGTAAGAAAACAAACTCGAAGTTTGTACAATTACGTAATGCGTTGAAGAGTAACTAGAGCATACGATTTAATGTTAGGACACAGTCTATAAATTTGGGAGCTAATTAAGTTAACGCATGGAATCGGAACGAACGTAAATAAAGAATAATTATGCCTGCAGTTGTGAATTAGGTATTGGAGACAATTATAAAATTGCATTATTTGGTTTCCATATTAACCTACTGCGTTCTCAATTGTGTAATACATCATACTATGTGTTTTTCGTCGATATAATGATAATTTTAAATTCGCGTTAAACTCAAGTGTTATTTTATTGCAAAATATGTGAGCTATTTTGACCTAAAATCTTTTAAAAACTTTTTCGGTAACGATACAAAAGATTACCATTATCGGGCGTTTTTGTCCACTGCCTTTTGAGGTTACTTTGCGTATGTCCACACACCGCTACTTGGAGGGCTAGGACTATTTATAATTTCTGTGCGAAACCAAAATCAAAAACTAATATAACCGTATGAAAGTATAACTTGCATTGAATGTGAATGCAATATAAATGGTATAGTTCATTATTTTAACTATGTTTAATGTTTTGTTGATGACTACGTTTGACAGAATGCATTCACTTTCTACGTTGAGGCTCTTCATTATACTGATATAATAAAGTTGTTATTTTAAAGTTATTTAAAATTTTTTATGAAGTTAGCGGTGAAAGATGAAAGGTCATTCAGTGGCCGTTGCGTTTCGGTAAACAGAGCGTAGTTCGCGCTCCTACCAGGCGATCTGACTACCTGAAGAAGACAGCGAGGTACTATTAGATTCGTAAGGATCAGCACCGGTATGAGTGCCGTCGATTAGGAAAGACCTATGTTTTTTTTTGTACATTGAACAGGCTAGCTTTTGGCCACCACCTTGCCTGATCGAAAGCAATGATGTGGCCTATGATGTAGCAAGCTTACCTAGTAAATGTTCAGCAGTGGACCTTCAACCGCTGATGTTGGTGGCGAGCGGTAAACGTGCTTGAAGTACGCCAAGTTTGCAATGGTTGAGACATTTTAAATTCGAAGCTCTTCACCTAAGCTGTAAAGAATTTATAGAATAGATATAGTACCTAATAATACTAATAAAAATAACTATTTAAAATGTTTAACTTTGCCGATCCTTTTTTCTTTGACAACATGAATTATAAAATATTTAAAAATCCAAATATGGAGAAGACTAAAACTTTTTGATTGTTATTTTTTTAATTAGTTAGAATGTGATCCAATTGTATCATCAAATTTAATTTAAACAATAACACAAACATCACAAATATTACTGCAGTTATTTGATGGCAGAAGTCGTACAGACAGATCATTGATGCTCGAAATGGGGTCGATGGCCAAACTGTTTGGTTTACGAAAGAGAATACATGAAAACACTCGTTAAAGTCGGCTATAATAAATATGTCTCAAATAGATCTTGTTGCAACAGAGTGCATCGACACATCGTATGCGTTCACCGTATCACTTAATTGGACCGTCGCAATCATGTCCTCGGCTAGAATTTACGTTTAATAACAGTTTAAATTTACGTTTCCAAACTGAATCTGTTTTGATCTGTTTCGTTTCATGAGCTCCCGTCATCATCGACATGACGTCATGACCTAGCAGCAGAGAAAGTTGTATTGTACAGCATTTTGTTCCAAATTCAAATAACTGACTTATGATGCTTAAATTTTACAATTTGTGCGGAAATATTTTCAGGTCGTTGATCTTTGATGGTGGAGTCGTGGTTGATTTTATTTTATACAAAAGCAAGATTTTAAGATAGGTTACATTGCAGTACTAAACGACTGAGAGATTATTTAATGCAGTTAAGTGTCTTGATTCAAATGCTTGTTTTTTGTATATATTTGGAATGTTTTTTTTTGTTATTGCTCAATTAATTCATTTTAACTGTTAACCATTTAAAACTTGGTAGTGAGTTATTTTAATTATAGTAATTTAAATTTAATTTATGAACTTATTAAATTTTAATTGTAAATTAATATTAATGTATTCAACAGCCATGGAGAACATGATCTTAGAATAGTAATACATACATATATAATTAACTTTATAGAATAGTAATACATACATATATAGTTAACGGTCAACATTCCGTATGTATCAGTAGTTATGCATTCAAGTAAGACATTGCTGAACATACATTGATGCGATGATTATTTGTAAGAATTGTAAGCAAATTGTTTTTACTTCCACTATTCAGGTTAAAGTAGAGCTGTTTTTCTAAATTTCAATTGTACAAAAAAAATAATATTTTTTTATACGTCGTCAAAGATTATTATTTATTTATATAGCTTTATAATATCTATCGGCATATACAAATTAATATGCCCATATATCTATATTATATAAAATATAGGCATTTTAATTTGTAATCTAAATAATATATGGTAATTTGTATTATATATGGCCGCCTCGTTGGTCGTGTTGGTTGCTAGTGCGACTGCTGATCGGGAGGTCCCAGGTTCGATTCCCAGGTCGAATAATACAAAAGATTTATTCTACTTTAGAAATTTTCTAGAAAATCTAAATTAAAATTCTAGTAGTGGTTCGGAGTCTGGATATGTGCCCGATGCATGGCA
>DWEJ01002759.1:0-11110 GCA_018245835.1 Mysoria sejanus stolli | reverse complement strand
CTGCTTATAAATGTACTATGTTATTCAGGTCCGAATTTTCTTTGTTTTATATGTTAAAAATTTGATAAGTTCATTATTATTTTTATTATCTTAAACGCCGCTAGTTCAAGACACAAACAGACACCTATCGTAATAGCATGTACTTAAATGTAAGTTTTATTTAAGTCCTAATCAACATTATCAACTCGTTTACTATTTCTAATGTATCTATTGTTTTATGATCTTGCAGTCTAACAAGGGTTAAGGCTTTGTTCAGGTATGCTTATGATTCGAATATCACCAAGCTTATACAACTACAAGTTTGAAATACGATTTTTTATGAAACAATAAGATATGAAACTTTTCCAGTTGGGTCCATATGTGCGTTTATTATGAAAAAAATTGAAAAAATGTCCTCACAGTTTTCCACAACATCACAGTCACAGGACGGGGGTCGCGTATCGATCTCCGGCCTATAGGAAGTGGGGGCGAATTTCCTGTGGAGGGTGTGTTTTGAAAAATTGCCATCCAGCGGCTGTACAACCTTTTTGCCTAAGTGTCAGGCGAATTTGGTCTTTATATCTAGTGATATAAGACCGCTATACAAGTTTGTAGGAAAAACATGAATAAGTACGGAGATGTCAAAGCGATGTTCTGATTTATGTAGTTCTTATTATTATTTACTGAATAAAAAAAATTTATACAAGTTTATATGTAAAAATGATTTTTAATAGTAGGGATATACTTTTTATAAAGTAAGGAAATTTTTAATGAACATCATACATATTTTCAATATGTATATTTTGAGTCAAATTCTTACCTACCACAATTAACTATAATTATAAATAATGGTATCCGAAATAAAGAAAATAATTGCTTAAGTTAAATAGAAAATCGTTACAAAATTTAAATATATCAAGCTTTATTTGATTACGAAAAAAAATGAATTTACTTAATATTATCTTTCATTATTTAGCCGGGGGTCGGTAACGAAATAAATTGTAATAAAACGCAAAAAGAGAACAAAAAATTCGTCAGCAATAAAATTAATAAAGACATTTTATAAATTTGGGTAAATGCGTGAATCGTAATTAATGTCGGGAGTTTTATTAAAAAGCTAACAATATTACGAGCTAAAACTGTTGTTGTTACAATTTGTTGGCGAAATAACAGAATTATGGTGAATCCCATTTCGTGAGGAGTTCCCTTGTGGCATCGACTGCGGGCCGACGAGTGCTGTAACTATTGAATAAATAAAAACGACAATGAAATAGAGCTTTCAGCTAAATAATGCTTGAGGTTCATCTTCATTGAAAGTATTTCCTTTAATATTCATTAATTTAACGTACATTCATTCATTTAATATCGAAAAGCAGATTCGGTTCATTCCACAACAATCAGCCCTGTACAAATTTCTGGAATTATTGAAATGGTTTTTCTTCAAAAAGTTTCATTGCCGTCTTTTCGAAACTACTCGTGTAAAAGCAACCGTAATTCATTCCTAACTAAAATATTAGCTAACTTTAAAGTTTTATTAAACTAACTTTAAAGTGACTGCCTCGTTGGTCGTGTTGGTTGCGGGTGCGACTGCCGATCGGGAGGTCCGGCAGGGTTCGATCCCCGGGTCGAGCACTACAAAAATTTTCTGATTTAGAATTTCTAGTAGTGGTTCGGAGTCTGGAAGTGTGCCCGATGCATGGAAATAGGCTCACCACCTATTCCATAGTGGGACTTAAACGTGACCGGTGAATCGTAGGAATGTTCTGCATTCCTCTGCCTACCCTCTCGGGGATTACAGGCGTGAAGTTACGTTTCTTTTCTTTTATTAAAATATAATTCACTTTTAATAATCATCGTTTTTTGTACTTACGCATAATTGGTCATCAAAGCGTGTCATAAAATATTTTCGTAACTGTTTCATTGGTTTCAATTATATGATGAACAATTAAATTTTATATTTTTTTTCAAACCTTCCTCTATAGACAAGACATTGACGTAATGCTGATGAACGAATAGAAATAAAAGTATTCCACTATTATTAATGGGTAAGATGTTGGAGGGCCACAACAGTCTAAAAGTGAACGCTCATAGTTCTGATAATCATTAACTTGATTATTTCTTTCTGACACTTTCATTATTTACAACAATATTACAAACATTAACATTGTATTGTGCAATAAAACTATTAGTCGTCCAATCACTTCCTAAAATACACAAAGGGTAGATAACTTTTAGTTTCAGTACTGATGGTCTCCGAATTAAATTTTATATGAGCTCAAGAACTCTGATGTTAAAGTAATTTCCATAGTCAAAAGCTTTGTACAGTTATATGTGTTGTTGTCGGATAGTAATGCGTGTGGTCTTCAGGGACAACCCTCAAAACTACACGCACAGAAATTTCGGAATTGTCGACGGTGGCGATTTACTCTGATGGATGCACCGTTTCAACTGAATACGCATTATATTGTATACAATATTTGCCCTCGTTCTTTGTGTTTCGCCACGACCCTCGTTATGTGTTTAAGATTTGTTTTCCAAGATATCGAGTTTTCGGATGTATGTGTTGTCAACATTCCCGCCGAGGGGATTTTTTGTGGAGTTCTCGGGACGCCGCTCAGTCGCCGACAAGACGTATTTGTTGCCTCTTATCATGTTAAATAATTTCGAAGAAATATTGAATGTCATATTGAATTCGAAAATTTATATAATTTAATTACATAAGTTTAATAACATAAGTACGTTAAAGATGTTTGTTTACAATTGTAAAATTATTTAAATTTACCGAAGCACTTGATGATTTTAGTCTATATTGTGTTTAGCAAAAACCCAACATCGATCTATATGGATATCACCATCATCATTATGCAACGATGATGATAATGATTATAATGATAACGATAACAAATCCTTTCACTCCAGTCTGTGATGGTTACTAGAATGTTAAATGAATGATAGAATCTTATTTATATAAACATATTTCAAAGTAGGGTCGGTATAACATATTTCAGAGTGTGTAGATATGTAACCTACCAAAAAAAAATTTAAATTGTACCCATAGTACCATAAATAACGTACACCCATATAACATTATTTAAATTTCTCAGCTAAAATGTACACGTTATTCAAGTATCGCCAAATGTGCGTAAGGAACTCAGTATCACTGCCTCGCTAAAAGGAGACATGATTTACAATGGCTTTTACAAGAATATGATAAGTTCTTGTATGAGGTACGCAGATTACTCACAGAAAATAACGTTTTGGGAGTAAGTGAACGCTCTCTCCGTTTACTGCTTTGGATTTACTGTTTGTTCCCTCTGTTGTCCAATCTACAAATTGTACTGGATTTTAGTACAAATTGGGCATATACATGAAAGCCGGAAATGACATAACTTGAAATAGCATAACACTGCTTGCATAGCATAGCTTGCAATGAGAGCTCTCCATACTGCCTTCTAAGTCACGTGAAGTCTACCGACTTACATATGACCTATATTGCAGACTACAGACTTAAGCTTTTTGAATCTAAAAGAGCACGAGTCTAACATGAAACTGATAAAGGGGTTGATAATTTTGTATCATCAATGGACCTCCTTGTGATGGTTTAATTTATAAACAATGGAAAACAAGATTGATGCGCTTTAGCATCATATCTGTCACTTTAGATATTCGTAGCTTTCTGTGTATCACCATAGGGATCTGGCGAGATTATACACACTAATAACAGTACAAGTGCACATTGAAACTAAATTACCCGTTAACTAATTTCACGATAGAAAATATTACATTGAAATATTCTTAGACAGTTTAATGAAGCAAGTAATTTAATAGTTGTAGATTTCAATTAATTTCCGTCGAGAAACATGATACTGTTCGTGTATAACGTAGGCACCTGGTCTGTGTAACGTGCTCATATATCGTAAGATTTTAGAACACCCGCCTTGAAGTGGCGTGTGGTGGTAGCAATTTTAATGAATAAAATATCGCGCTTGATACAATAGGCTTATGTTCTAAAAACTGACTTCGCTCTTTGTTGTAATGATCAAGGTATTTATTACGAGTACTTTATAAGATGAATGACGGTGACTGTTTCGTTGGGCTTCGTTGATCAAGAGGCCTTCTTGGGTTCGATCTTGGGTCTGGCTTAGTATTATTGAGTAACTGTTACTTGATATGGTCAAAGTCTGGATTTTGTCTGGCAATAATCTCACCCCTCATTCCATGGTGGGACATAAATTAGGTGAAACGTGTGATTCCTCTGTCTACCCCTTTGAGGAAATATTTTTTTTTATATTTATCAGTAGGCTCTCCTATAGTAATCTACGAGTACATAGTATACATAAATACTATACATGGTATATGTATAGAAATTTGTATAGATATACATACTTATATACGAGTAGTATTATAGGTAGATTGTGTATTATCTGTTTTTTACTTTATTACCAAGCTACGTTGTATTTTCTTGTTATGTTCAACAACACTTTCAGTTACTTATAACTAATAACCCCTACATAAGTTAAGATGAATACATGTTATGAACAGATCATAATGAAATTATTTGTATAAGTAATATTGAAAAGATATCAATCACTCCCAGATAACTATTTTTTTGTCACGAAATCGTTTTGTTATTGATTTCAATTTATCGTGTGTTTATACAATAAGGCTTACTAAAAATGTATTATTGTATCAAAAACTTAGTCCGTGTTTACCGTTTTGATACGAAGCTGTTATGATTTCCCATCTGTGCTCTACTTTGTTTCATTTCTTGCTTTTATGTAAAATTTTATTGTACTGTCACCTGTAATCTTTACTAAGGAAATTATCTCGCGTAGATTATGATGATTTGATTATTAAATGACATGTTATATACAAATAATTTATGAGGTAATATCATAAACTTCGTCATGTCGCCATTCGTGTGTTTCGGTAATCACTTATAAGTAAGTAATTCGGTAAGTACTTATAGGTGATTGTAATTACTTTAGTTTAGAAATTGTCATAAATACGTACATTTAACATTTTCGTTAAAAACCGATACATTCAACATTTGGATTTTGGATTTCTATCGATTAAAGTTAACTTTAGACATAAATAAATATGAACTCTTTATTTAAAATTTCACATTCCGCACTTTAAAATTTAGCAACTGTTTGTTAAAACTGTGGATAAATTTGTTGTAACTTTCCCCACGGTGTTGTACGTTTTATGTTTGAACAAAACTGTTCAGCGACGTAATTTTTAGTAAGCAAAAACGTTTGGCGCCACACTGTCACGGCCGAGGATTTGATCCTACCCCTGTCACCTACGCGTGTGTGCATAGCGTCACATAAGCCGAAGGACATTGTGTTGACGTATGGAGGACATACGCCATCTTTAATATCGCGTATCTACATACGTATCAATACATAAAGTAATCCTCTAGACGTTCGATAGCTATTGGCGACATTTTAATTTTGTCTTATTATTATTATATTCCCAAAAATATTAAGGAACAGTATCAAAATCTGACTTTAATAATGGCGGGTAATGTTTAAAATATGCATGTTGATAGTTTTTCCCTACTAACGTAGGATGGACACGTATTTGTAAGTTACTGTGTAGGCGGGCAATGCTAAATTGAATGCCTTTGGAAACCTGTGAATATACAATCTAAATCTGGACGACACACAGATGCTTTGCTCCCTGGGAACTGAATTGCAAGTAGGATCGCTATACTTGTCACAGCGTGTACCTGTCACACGTTTCTAACTAGAATACAGTAGTCTAGTTCTGGTTTTGTGCCGGAAATAAGGGCTGTAGTCAGGTGATGTAATTGATTATTACGAGTTACGAATATAGAGTTGTGTGAACAAACTGCTAATGTTACAATTAAGAACTTGAAATTAAACAGCTGTATGCTAGCTGTTTCCTACAGCAGTAAAATGGAAATATTTAAATAAGAAAGCTTACATTCACATTTGTCATAAATTACAGTAAATTTTATCCATAGTGTTGAAATAAAAGTATCAAAAAAATCTAGCTTTGTACGCATTAAAATGACACCGCTTAGCGGCAATCGTGCTAACCGGAGATATTTCCGGAGTGGCGTATCGAAATTGCCTTGTATAGCTTGCAGTTTTAGGAACTGGGACGGGTATATTTTCAGGTCGACAAAAAGCTCGCTTATAGGATAGGTAAGCTTTTTTTGTTTAACGTTAAATTGTAAGTTATAAATGTTTTTCATTAATTTATTTACCGACATTGATCCGTTTTTATTATCACTCACTGTTGAGATATAATAAGTTAGTTCCAGCGTCAGGATGCCGCGCTTTTCCATATCTCCGATACATATTTAAACGAATAAACTCTAGTAGTAAACATAGTTACACTAGCTTAGTTCAATTATTACATTTGAGTAAATAATAAAGGCCTCATACTGTGTGTGGTAGCACTGTGAGGGCCAGAAGGTTGGTTGGCCTTACCTTTAACTGATAATTAACAGTTAACAAATATACCAATTAAATTATTGTCACAGATAAAAATTGCAGAGAGTGTTTTACTAAGAAATTTGTTTTTCGGTCCCCCAAGCTCTCAATATGTAAAACGCGAATGAAAGCAAGTACGAATATGTCCCAATATAATTTTAACGTTTATTAAGTAGACATACCTTACAATGACAAAATAGTTGACAATTAATACGACTTTACGACTTCAAAAGTACAGTTTGGAATCTGTTTGCCCTCAATTTTCAAACAACAATTACGAAGAGACTCGACGCTCACTTATTACTTATTATGAAAGTTTGATCACTTAGTGATGTTTTTGTGTTATTTCCATAGTCGTTGCGTTCTTTGTCTATTATTATTTTTATATGGTGATCGCAGCATCCGTAACAAGTGATAATTCACGGATGATAAAACTGATTATCCTTAAAAGCAATTTCTGTATTTGATATTGTTATCTTTTTACGTCTTTGTACCCCATTTTTATCATTACGTTTTTGCATGGACCCATCATCATTAGTGTTTATTCTATGAAGTAGTATACAATCAATATGTAATAATTTTGTGCTCTATCAAATATTTACCACAGTTACGATAGGCTATGTTTATTGTTAATCAAATTCACGATTTTAATATATAAAAAAAATATATATGTAAAAAAAAGTTGTGCCCATATTCGTGCATAAAACGTGTTCTTACATCGGAAATAGCTTTTAAGATGTCCTTATATTTCTATTGCTACATTTATCGTCACTTCGACCATTCGAGACGACGACAAGGAAAGTAAGGGCGCCCATAAATCAGTCCTGAGTTTCCAAGGATAAAATCAATAGCCGGGAGAAGTCGAGGTTCCAAGGCTTAAAACTTATTGTCACCACTGGAACTAAAATATTTCGCAAAGTGTGAACAACAACAAAGTGTATTATAAGACAATAAAATATAGTAAATGCTTACATAATCACCAATTGCGCAAGAACTTCTTTCTCGAATAGTTTAATCCTCGCTATCGCTATTTGAAGCATCAAACTTTGAAACCCACGTCATTTCAATTTAAAGTTCAAAGGCAAGGCTAGCAGAGTAATAAGCCATAGATATATCAACTGGAATTTGAGTCCAGTATAAAGTCGAGAATAAAAATTCAAAAAGGTATATCAAATTCAACCTTGCATAGTCTGCTTTTCTTACCAATATGTCATAAAAATACATTAAGGCGTCCATTACTCACATAAATTAAGTAACTATTCGTAATTTATTAGAACTGGTGTGACGTAAGTTAGCGCTCTTTCAGATCAAATTAAGTGGAGTAACCTATTTTCCCCTTACTGGTGACAGATGAAATTAATACGCGACAACACAAAGGGCGTAGGTACTCGTATACTCAGTTCTACATCACGTGATCATTAAAAATAGTGACATTCCTAGTACAAAAAGATTTTTTAGATGCAATTTCTTTTAAATGAACGAAACTCCGTTCCCCATTCAGTTGAACCGAACAATGAACGATTCTACCATACATATGCATACCCATGTACTAAGTAAAGTAAATCTTATCGGAATATTAAATAACGTTATCTCCAAGTCGTTGGAACTGATCCTTTAATGACTTTTTGCTGAATATCCCTGCTTAATAACTAAACGGAGAGGTATTATCTTGAAATATGAAGGTTGGATCGACTTGTCTTTTGTTCTATATGGTAATGTCAGATTTGTATGCTTTTGATCACACGATGTGATATTATAAGAAAAAGCTAATCGATCTTTCTTTGATTTTAAGTAGGAAAGTAAGAACAATACACCTGTCATTTAGTTCCAGTTAAGTTCGATTTGTGTCGATAGGCTGGAGCGTCGCCGGTTTTGTGATACCTAAGAGTTTTTAGGTCACGAGCATTCTTGAGACTGAGCTGGCCTTGACGCTTGTTCTCATTAATGTTACTACGTCACGTTTCTAAATAAGTACACTACAAGCCTCCCGCGGAATACGAAAAAGACCATTAAACATCTTAAACTGTTCGCCTAGACGTGTAACTTGTTGTTCGAGATTAAAACGTGTACTTGTTTGGACAAATTGCTACTGATCGAGATACACGTTTAGTGTATTATTATCGTATTATTTGGTATATCTATTTGTGCCAGCTGTATAACAATAATCTAACCTTTCATTCCATGGAATTTGTAGGATGGAACATACCTAGAGGAAAGTGGTGTACTGCACTTTATGCTCTCTTATAAAGTAAAAGTTTCTTGTCTTACTCCTCAGGACACAAATAGAATCAATTTCAAGTTATCTTTGAAAGAAAATAAAGTATAGTGCTATGTGGATATTAGTAATGATTCTTCTTGAATAATAGCAGTAGTATTAAGCTACATTTCTTATAAATCAATACCAAAAATTTTCTGTAAACTATAGTTTAGTCTTAATAAGCGTGATTTTTGGAATTTATATGAATTTTGTCCTCTTTCGTCCGACCCTTTTTGTCATTCCACTGTCGGAACACAGGTCTTCGCTCAGAATGAGAGGGTTGAGGCTTAGTATGGATTGGTAGACTTCACAGGCAATCTAGAATAAATTACATATGACATGGAATTAATTCCACGATATTAAATTGAAAATCTATAGAATTTATCGGTTTATTATACTCGTCACAAAGTTCTCGCAAGCCAATCAAAACGATTCGGCTATGTAATTTTATGGCGTTATAAAGACGCGAAGTGTTTTTTCATCAGGCCGAATGTCAGTGCTTGTCTAAGCCTTATTTTTGCATCGTTAAGTTTAACGTAGGCAAGCAGTATTGATGAGGTATTCTTCGGAATTTTAGTGGCTGTATTTAACCGCCTTCACCCAGACCATCCAGATCAATGTTTTTTATACCAGTAGGGATAAAAGCAAGCGTTTATTATGCGTTGTTAATGCGTCAAGCAGTTTTCGTTTAGGCATTTTTAAATTGAGAATTTATACACGTAGGTAACGAAATATCTTTTTATATTAATGTGTTTTTAACACGTGAATAAAACGGAATGGCTTTTATACCTATTTGAAATATATTGGGGGAGTATGCAATTTGTTTATAAATGTATAAGATAATCAAAGGCTGAGCATACGTTGTCGCTAGTAATCTGAATAGTCATATAATTGGACGGTGTGTGTCCTAAGATTGGACAGCTTAATAAAGCCTTGATCACCCACGTCACTCGACAGAGCCTAGTGATTTCTGTCGCTAAGTATTACTTTTGCCCAATTATCCTCACAGCTACATCATACATCTACATAAATCTTTGTTATTATTCTGAATAATATCGCATTTTTGGCTCAGGCTCAACTTTTTTTCAATTATTTTCATACAATGTTTTAATGCGTGACGTAATATAACATCATGCTGGTATTTCCCCGACAGGCTAGATAGAGGGATCAGCATCTTCTTTGTCATCAGTTATTTTATGTGTCTGATGTAATGACGGGTAAGCCTACGCCAGGCTCAGAAACAGACTGCGAGTTATTGCTGGTAATTTCAAGTAAGATAAAACAATAATACTCGGGCTTCCAACCCAGACCATCTAGTTCAATAGTAACTAGATCGATGAGGTAGATAGGATCTTTTAAAATACCAAAATATTTATTTTTATTAAACGACTTACACAATGTTTAGTCTCATATACCATAATAAATTACATTTATTTCTTTATGGTTCACCGGTATAGGCAATATAAAAGGAAAACTTTATGCCTGGTGGTATTCTGTATCAATCATCCCTTGGTGACTAATAAAAGAAATAAAAAAAGCAGTTGAGAAAAAAACCAAAAGATTTAATGAATTAACAATCTACAAGATAGTAAAACATCAAGGAATAGCAAATATTGAAATATAATATTTGGCCAACGCGCAAAATTCTAATGTCGGGCGTAGTCGCGTATTTGACAGCCTCTCGAGCCTGAATAATGTATTGGGTACCTTGAAACGAATCCAGTTATGTTATAATTGTATTTTATACATAATTTCACAATTCACAATAACGTAACACTATTTATAAATACTTTAGCTCATGCTAAGTTTTCTTATGTTTTACTGGTAAATTTATTTAAAATAATCTCTTTAATTGCACCTTTTAATTCTTATTTGTTGTGAATTTTCTTCTTTAAAACTTCAATATTTTCCGCAGATATAATGGTCTTAGATTTTCTTTATATTAAATATATCCTTTTAATCTTACTCAAATTTTTATTTTTATTTTTATTTACGTAACCTAGTGCTGGTTGATTTTTTTGACACATATGACAGATTGTTCTTCGATAAATATTATAAACTTTCGAACTATTCGACTTTACTGCTTTTGTTATCTTGAATCACTATTTCTCTACTTTTCATTTGATATACAACACTCAAATTTAATTCTTTTTTATATAATCTGTCACCCGTATTTTTAAAATTGGAATGGCTTGACATTCATAGCCGTTCGTAGCCATGATTGTGAACCTGTATCATATGAAAACCTTACTCATATAATATCTTGTGACGGCCACGTTTTTTTTATATACTTATAAACTATGTGCAACTTTGAATGGTTAAAAAACACACCATATATATCCATATCGACCCTTCTGTCGTTCCACTGTTGGAACATGGGTCTCCTCTCAGAAAGAGAGGGTTAAGG
>DWEJ01002758.1:0-11110 GCA_018245835.1 Mysoria sejanus stolli | reverse complement strand
ATATACTATTTAGTAATAATTCATGATTGAAATAGATTATTACGATTGTTTTGGTAGTTGAATTATTGTTGTACAAAGGGAGCCTTCAAGTATTACATAACACGATTTTTGATGATTTTTGAAATGTAACGCGCCGTAACGTTTTTCTCTACTCTCCGTCCCATTCCTTAATCGTTACGTAACGCCCAAATTTTTACCTAAAAGTTACAAATAAGTTTCACAAAGAACTGGTAAATCCCTGGTAATAAATACAAAATACATACAAATACATAATAGATACATAATAAATAGACGATCTATACAAGCGAGGGATTCCCCAAAATAAACGAAAAGAGTTGCCATTTTGCCAATTTAAAAGATTTATATTTCCTACTTTTTTAGTAATAAAATAAACAATGTTACGTAACGCGTCGTTCGATCCCCCCCACGCCTATGTAACGCGTTACGTTTTACAAGACCCCTCTTCCCCCCAAATTGCGTTACGTAATACTTGAACGCTCCCAAATGATTGAAACTAATTTGTGTTTATCATACATTTCCAGGTTTCCCAATGATCATCATTATCAAGAAGAAGCAAACAACACCCCATTGGATGCTACATTTATTCAATTCATAGCTGAGAATTTTCCATGTTACACTTGTATTTTACAGCTGATTCTTCCAAGATTTATGAGGCTTGATTTAGCTGCATACAAAAATACAGTAATGCTTTTTCGTTTAGGAAAAGTATGTTACTTTAAAAATAGTCATGTAGTAGTTATAATTAATGTGATAATGAACTATATAATTCATTTTTAATATGTTATTAGGTATTTTCGCAGCCACATTTAATACCCATTTTATGGAATTTGGAGCAAGCGATCACAGATAACATTTCTGGTTTACATCGTAGCTTGGATAACAGTTGCAATAATTCCAATTTAGAGCAGAGGTATAAACATATTTTCTATTTATGAGAAATTTCTAGAGTAAAATATAAAAATTGTGATAATTATAGTAATTTGCTTCATTTATAAAATCAATGGCTTAGCTTTACTTAAATGCCAGAATTTTCTATTTTTGATATAATAATATAACTAGAAAAATATGGACTTGTTGCCTTTTTAAATTTGGACAACACTTGGCAATTCTCTTGTTATCTGTAAAATACGTTCAAAACATAGTAAGCAGTGCAATTTACCGTTCAGTGTAGTACCCTAGAGAAACAGTTGTAGGTTTGGATATACTCCTATTGGTGGTTGTGCACTAGTGTGTAGTTACAAGAGCTACATGCATGCTCGTGCTTATCACTAGATTGGGGTGTGATAACATAACATCATAATCATCGTCATCGTCAGCCTCTTGGTGTCCACTGCGGGACATAGGCCTCCTCTAATTAATTTTATTAACATAACATCACACCTGTATTTTTCCATGGGATAGACACAGGAGGGTACTACATGTCTATAATTCATCAGTTATACATATGTTCCATCATGGAATAGGGCTCAGGTTTTAGTAGATCATTACTGTGAATTGTGAAGGTGAGGTTATATAATATTGTTTGATATTGGTCTTGTCACAGTTACACATACAATGGAATTGCGTTGTACAAATGGGTGGCGGTAGCTAAGCAAGCTATATCGGAATTGAATATGTCTGCGAGTTTCGAATACACTCCGGTTTGGTGCGAAAACAGAAAAGCATTTGCAATGGAATTTGTGAAAAGAATTATATCCGCCAAATTAACTGCGGAAAAAAACGTAGAGGAATATGAGAACAGATTGAGACAAGAAAATTATGGTAATAGAAAAAACTGCTTTCGTTTTTTAAAAACATTCTCACAGCGTTTCTGTAATTTAAAAGTATACGTATTTTTATAAGAATTGTTAAATGTTAAAACATATTACTTTAAAATATTTTAAGGTTTCTGGCATTCTGTATGCAATTTCTTTATGATGGAGGAAAACAAAGAAGACAAAACGTCATTAGAAGATTTTAAGAAAGGACCGATATTTTTGAATAATTGTGTTCATTATTTCTCGCACATATTCGGGGTAAGGCAATTATATTACAGTTTAAATAGATCACATTGATATAATTACATTGATTGAATTTAAAATAAAGTATTGTGTGAATTTAAAAACAATTCTAATTTCAATTGCATATTATATCAAGTACTGTATATTAAAGTGCCTAAATTTTATTTTTAACACATTTTTAATTATAGTTAAATGAAAATGTTCTACATCCATTGGAGAATGAAGTTATGGACGTCTCTTTAGAAAATTCTTCATTTGCGAATTCGTCCAGCTTTACACAATCTATAACTAACAAGGTAAGACCATCTAAATGTTTAAATAAATTAAACAGTGGTAAAAATTAATAAAGGTTCAATTTATTCAACATTATGTTATTACCATATTTCGTTCCAACATTTAAAGCCTTACTTCCTGTATTATGCCGTCGCCATAATTAAAATATATTTTTTTATATGTAGTTGAGAAGTAATCCAACGGGTATACATTATATGGGAGATCCAGACCTGATGCCGATAGCTACCTATGAAAATACTATCGTAGTCAGGATGTTACATCAAATAGCTACCAGATTAAATGAATTGGTAAGACTTATTTACTGTATCATGTGGTTATTCAATATACTTAAACTCAAAACTAAATGGCAATTCTTTGCTATTTAGTTATTGATTTTAAATATATCGTAATTACAATAAATCTGGTTGATAACTTTTGCTGTTAGCGTTAGAAAATAGTCTAAATTTATTAGCAACATAACGAATAGGTTTATTCTCCTAACTTTACAAATGTTTGTTGCAGTATGGAGAAGTGTTTGAAAGATTTTGGAGTAGGGAAGACTTTATGGGATATTTGTCGCGTGAGGTATTGCAGGGTCCGATTACAGTACAAAGATACGTAAAGGACGTCGGCAATCACCAGACTCTCGTAAATGAAGACCTTCCGCCGCGTTTATCTCTTCGTCCACTGGGTTCGCATGTATTCATTGTATGGTTCATAATAGGCTACTTAATTTTTAAATTTTTCTCTTATAGCGGTATATTTTACATTTTTTGCCTGGTAGTATCATGGTTTCTTTTTGTGGTAATGAAAGCTTCAATAAAAAAGATAAGATTATCTATGTAATGACTACAAATATTGAATACAAGGTATTAATGTTTTTTATGCAGCTAGTTTTATTTACCCTTTTATGTATTTCATTTTAGTAATGAATTACACAGTTTGTTTAGCCATAGGTACATATAGCATATGTATACATATGTAAGCTGTTCTGGATACATTGATGGATTCTCTATGTGATAGACTCCGGTATGATGGAATCTGTAAACGAATCATGGACACCGACAAATTTCTCAAAGAAAAAATTAGTTTCGATTGGCAAACTAGAAAACTTAAAATACTGACAAGCAAAGGGCAAGAAAGTTCGAGTGGTAGCGGGGATTAATGATAGGTTACCCAACTGCAAGATGGTCTTATGATCTTACGATAGCAACTGGCAGCAGCTCATCCAAAAGCTTAGTTGTTCTACTGTTCAACCATCTTTTTTGTTTTTTTTATTACCATCGCCTATGAAATCCTGTCCTTTCAGTAGTGTCAGTACAGTAGTGTATGGAAACAGTACAAATTCATTTGAAAAAAAAATATTTTGGAAATTAAAAACCTGCTTTAACAGAATTGGCTAAGAATATAATTAATTTATCCTTTATATTTTTTTTTAGTAAAGCACTTTTAAAGAAGCATGTTTTTAACTATAGCAATATGATTTCTTTTAAAACTTTTGTTAATCCTCTTTTTATTATATTCTTAAAATTTTCATTGTAAATAATCAAACATTTTATAACACATTTTATGGGCCAATTTCAAAAAACATGGGAAAACGACTAAAATAACAAAAAGCGTGTTAAAAAAATTTTTATTACATAGTGCATAAAACTAATCGGGGCTTTTATAGATTGATGATTAACAACATTTCTAGATCATTATATAGCATCAGTCAAGTCTATTCGGTTACAAACATCGTAGTCAACGTCAAATAGTCAACAATACTTTTTCAGCGTGAGTTTTGGTACAATGTTCATAGCGGCGAGTTCTTGGAAAAGCAATTTGCAAGCGTAAGGCATTTCCACGGTGGCGACGGCGGCCGAGGAGCGGCAAGCGCGACAGCCAGCGCGCGCAGCCAGGCGGCCGCACGAGCCGCAGATGCTCGCCGCGAATGCGTCTGACGCTAACATCAAACGCTCCATTAGTAGCATGCTGAAACAAACATGTATAAATTATTATTATATCTCTCTCATCACATCATACATCTCATTCCACATAACATTTCCGAATACTATCCCTGACCCTGTGCAATACAGGTATCGCAAGAGGCGACGAAACTGCATATCACATAGCTGATGTACTTTTTATTTCTGTATTAAGAGCGTACCATATAGTTATCCTCATGAAATTGTTTAACAATAACAATGTAATGCTTGGCATTACCATCTGAAGATGATGTCAATAATCTCAGATTAAAACGATGAATAACCTAGTTGCAAAATCATATTCAGATATATTCCCATATATCATCTATCTGTAGGAGAGTATTGGTACAATATTATACAGATTGTTTTTTGTTGCAATTAGAAAATAAGCTAGGAATAAGCATGACAAGAGAATAGCTGACCTGGCGCCGTAGCCGATGAGACAGTCGCGCTCCATTTCGCCGAGACGCAGGCCGCCGTCCCGCGAGCGACCCTCGGTGGGTTGGCGCGTCAGCACCGCGCGGGGCCCGCGAGCGCGGGCGTGCATCTTATCTTGAACCATATGTTTCAATTTTTGATAGTAAACCTATTGAAATAATATAATTTAAAATATTATTATTGACGACTTAGTCGCCTTAAAAACGAACGTTTCAATGCCATTTTATATATATTAAATTATAATATATAACATGTATTTTTTGAACTTGCCGGTCCTGAATAAATGTATGCTTCCAAAGGTTCTCCAGTTAATCCTGAGTAGAAGATGTCTTTCCCGTGGTAGTTGTACCCGTGTTTTTCAAGTTCATTGCACACATCCTTTACCTTCGAACCACCAAACGCTGTACCTAATGAACATATTAGATTGTTCTTTTTATATTCTATAGGATGTGGGGGATATAGAGTAACAATACGATGACGTATCAATTTTATTATGGAAATGCATACGTAAGAAAAAATGAACAAATTAAAAAACGTAATTTTACGCCTGTAATCCATGAAGAGGAAGGCAGAGGAATGTAGAACACTCCCACGTTTCACCAGTTACGTAAACGTCCCACTACGGAATAGGTGGTGAGCCTAATGCACATCGGGCACGTATCCACACTTCGAACCATTACTAGAAAATCCAAATTAGAAAATTTTGTAGTGTTCGACCCGGGAATCTAAAACCTTGACCTCCCGATCGGCAATCCCACTTGCAACCAACACAACCAACGAGGCAGTCATTTTTTTTATATGTGAACAAATTAATATTTACCATAATGAAATTTCCCCTCCATCAATCCTGCTTTTCCCGCTAACAATTCTATCGTTTTGCCTACCGTCATTCTTGATGGGAACCCGTGAGGGTTCATTATCATATCTGGACAAATACCTCTATCGTTGAAAGGCATGTCTTCCTGTTGCACTATAAGACCCGTCACACCTTTCTGACCATGCCGAGAACTAAACTTGTCACCTATCTCAGGAATTCTTGTTTGCCTTAATAATATCTTAATAAGAAACGCTTCTTCGGAATTCGATGACACCATTACTTTTTCTATGTATGATTCAACAGGCCCCTTGTATGATACTGGAACATCTTTGTATTCTACTTGTTGTTGATTCTGACTGATGGGATTTAAAGAAGCTAGTGGCATTTGTTTATTTATTAACACCTGTCTGTTTTCTACCATTTCACCTGGAGCGGCTATACCGTCGTTGTCTAGAATATCGTGTGGTTTGATAACTTTCCCTGTACTCGCATCTCTCGAAGGACCTAAAATTCTATCAGACGTTTGATTACTATATCTTTTCATTGTGGTTTTTGCGCTCTTGTAAACTAAACATCGACCGTAGCCTCTATCAATGGACGCCTTGTTAAGTATCAAAGCATCTTCTATATCGTAGCCGCTGTAACTCATTACCGCTACGGTAGCGTTTTGTCCTGCTGGCAACTTATCGAAATTAGTCAACTCGATGGTCTTTGTTTTGACCATTGGGCATTGTGGATAAACTAAGTTATACATCAGTGTATCTATTCTATTTTTCTGATTGTACCCAATTGTACCTGTAACATTGACAAAATTCTAAGAAAATAGTGTTGTTACAAATATCGTAGACAATGACAAAGTAACACTAATTGACAATGCTTACCCATTGCCTGTTTACCCATGGCGCATTGATAGGTATTCCTGGGACTTTGATTGTGGTGTGGATATGGTACGAGACCAGCGCAAACACCCAGAATAGTGAATGGCTCTATTTCAAGATGCGTCGTTACGTAAGGATCGATTTCTGTTTCACACGTTGCAATATGACTATCGTTTTCTTCGTTCACATCTAAATACTCTATAAGCCCATCATTGAGAAAATCTTGAAACTTTCTAATGCCTCTGTTTAGTTCATTAATATGGCTTTGGTGTACAAGCGGATAGCCTTTCTCGACAATAATATAGGGCCTGCAAAGTCTACCTCCATCACTACATATATATACAGTCCGCTGATTGTGATTTGGATAAATAGATACAAAAGCTGATATAAGGCCTCGGCGTCTGAACATTCTGAATATCTTTATTAACTTTTTGTACTGTCTAGTTACGCCCAATATATTTCCTGTAAAATAAACCATTCCTTATACATAAAAGTCTCAAAACAAGAGCAATAATGCCATATATACCATAACACGAACATTATTAGCTCTAAAAATCGTATCGGAAGCAGTAAGAGCACTACAGAAACACAACAAGCAACTCATTTCTCCAAAATGTCTAAAAAAATATAGTTTTACAAAATGTCTACAAATAAAACATATGAACGTTAAAAAATAATATACTTTACCATTGAGAAACACCATGTAAACAGCTGGGTGATTAATTTCTTCACCGCCTAATATTCGTACATCTTCGACTCCAGCATTGCACGCCAGTCTAAATATAGGTTCGTCTGAGCATTCAGTGGTTATATGTGTCATTAGAGCTAAATTTTTCACAAGACCACAGCCTTCTCCTTCTGGAGTGTCTGAGGGACACAGCATACCCCATTGCGAGGGTTGTAATGATCGAGGCCCAGATACTTTCCTAGTTTTTTCAAATTGTGAATTAACTCGAGTCATCATACCTAAAGCCGATATATAACTTAAACGGCTTAATACTTGCGTAACCCCGTGCCTTTCCATTTTAAACCGTTTGATTGTCCAATTACCCTGAAATATATTATATGCCGTAAGTCCATAATAATATATGAAATAATAACAAGGCTATATGAAAGGTATTGTGTGATTATTATGAAGAACTTACAGAAGAAATAGCATTGAATAACCCATTAGCTATTAAATCTGGTCTCATGTGTTTCACGACGTCAAAAGGCGCTGCTTTGACCTTTGGTATTATTTTATCTGCTATCGATTTAAGTTCCCAGTTAAATCTTTTAAACAAATCTTCAAACATAAGAGACAACAAGGAACCGGCTAATTCAAGTCTTTTATTACCATAGTAGTCTGGGTCATCTATTGCAGCCTTGCTGGACTCAGCTTCGATGACTCTCTTTACCATGATTGCCAAATAAATTGCTTTGACATAAAAATTGTATTTTTCAACAGCTACATGAGCAAGAATAGTTGTGGCTAATAAATCGCGGGCTTCATCGACGGGCGTGCGAGTTTTTGCATTTGATGTCTGAAACCTATTTTTTATAGTTGGTAAATACATTCAATATATAATACATAGATGTTGTCACTTTATCTCGGTTACCTTTTCACTTTTAATTTGCTACCAATGTAAGAAAGTGCCTGTTTCTGAGTGAAAATTTTCATATTATGGCATTCCATAATACATGGTGCCATTTTTTTTGCTGTTGTGTCATCAGTACCTATAAGTTGCATTATTTCTTGATCACTACAGATGCCCATTGCCTTAAAAGCCACAGCAATTGGTATATCCTGAAACAATACAGTCACAAACATGTTTTGTGTTGATTAGGTAGTTAGGTAGGCAAGGTTGGTTGGCAGTCCAGGAGTAGCAGAAATGAGCTCATATATCAATGAGTTCATCTATCTTGCATTTTTCACTCACTCAATTAACACAATTTTTTCATGAATCATTTTAGAATACATGCTTAATACAATAATTATGCTTTAAGTAAATGAGACTTTATTTCAAAAAATTGGACATTGTATTAAAGTTTTCTTTATTGCCAAATGTACAAGTTGAGAATAAAATTCAAATTGAAATGTGTAATATTAGAACATGGCCACTCACAAACAAAAGTGTAAAGTACACTTACATCTGAAAGTGCATTATGTCTAAGCACATACTTCCCCTGTTTCACTATAACATTTGTTCTAGTTTTCTTTTCATGTGTGGAGCTTGTCACTTGACATTGAATTGCTCCTTTAAACTCATCTACTATCATTCTGTTTCTTGACAACTGTTCCTGAATTAATATCACCTTCTCCTGGCCTATGAAATAAAGCAAAATTGAAACATTTTTGTCATTGAAATAAAAATAACTTCATACATACATAATGATATTCAGGACTCAAATAAAATGTAACTATGATTTTCGAATTTGTATAAGTCCTATTTATAGTTACCCATACCTCGGATTATAAAGTAACCACCAGGATCATGTGGACACTCATTTAACTTGGATAATTCCAAATCTGACTTATTTGTTAACACACAGTTGGATGAGCGTAACATCAGGGGCATCCTAATAAAACACAGAAATGATTAAATCCCAGGCATTATTAAATTCTGGATAAATGATAACAGCTGAAATGTTAACTTTGCAGTTTGACAACAGAATAGAATATTACAATTTAATTATTAGGAATAATAATATAATGTTGGTGATTGATCTATTGTAGACCTTGGCAGAGTTTGTGCAAGTGTGGCAGAGTGTGGCAACTAGAAGTTGAAACTCAGTTTATATGCTGATTCTGAGTTTGTGTGTGTTAACCTTGAGACAATATCCTGCGAAGCCAATGTTACTGTGTCAACCAATTCAAATATTTTAAACATAATAACAACCAAAACAGAGTAAAAACATGTTGCCCAAACCATAGAAATACTTGTGGAAACTTATTTCTAATAGTCATCTAATATACATAATGGACCTATATTTTTGATATGACCTAGCTTTACAGATACAGTAGTCAAAGGCTATTATAATATAACATTACTAAGTATTTATACCTTCCGATGAGCTGCTTATTTTTTATAACTCTTTGATTGCCTCTTATGTACTCAATGTCGACAGTGATGGGAGCTGAATATGTCATATCTCTAAGTCTACATTCATGAGGTGTAGTTGGTTTGGTGATGTTGTATCCTTCTTCCAAATCTGGAGTGCCTACATATGCATTTAAATATTTTATATAAAATAAAGGATCTGAGTCACAAAAGACTTTCTCATTAGCTTGGACGATTTTCTTAATTTCAACATTTATGAAATAATTGAAAGAGTCAATATGCTGTTTGACCAGGCCCTTTACTTTCAGAAAAGAAGGCACCAATTTCCATTTGTCCTGAAATTATTACAGACTGATTATTTCCAGTTATTTATGTAAAGAGATCTAAAAACAGCAAATAGTAGGTCATAAATATAAAAACATCTGTGAGTCCCTTATTATAAGCATCCAAATAACATTATTCTCTTGGGACAACACACTTGTTTTAGTAACAAGATTGCCATGAACTATGTACCTTTAGATTTTAGATATTTGCTTGACATAAATACTTCTTAGATTTACTTATAACACTTTTTTTACACCCACATGGGACTTACGCATGCTTGCGCTTAAATTACTTGCGCTGCTTGTAAAAATATTCCAAATGGGAATCCAACCTACGATGCTTCGATCAGCAATTACGTCCACTAATATAAAAATATAGCACTTTAATCGAAATTAAGAGATATATCTGTAGAATTAATAAATGCAACAATTACAAATGGTGGATTTACTTAGTACATTAGTTACAGCCGAAATCGTAGTAAGATTTTATAAAACCTTAGATATGGTACGTTACAACAAAAACAGTTTGAGAGAAACTAACCTCTAGTGTTTTTATAGGTTCTCGAAAACCTTTAGAAGAGTCCCAATCAATTTGTCTCTTATTTATCTCTCCCATAGCGAAGATGTCTTATTCTGTCGCTTTAAATATAATAATGCATATTTTGAAAAATAACAATAATAATTAATCGGCATCGGTTATCATGTTCACTTTTCACACAGTGACAGCTAGTCACTGTCACTACACCTAGTCACTTTACAAAATCTAAATTCCACTTCAAAACACCCAAAACACTTTTTTTGGCCGTTCCACATAGCGCTCACGATCGTTGTGGTGACTTCGTGACTCACGCTCACGTGAAACTGGCAACGACTTTATCAAGACGTGGGTCGTCGTGAGCACTTTCAGAATTAAAGGGATTTTAAAACAATAAAGCAATAAGATGTCAATATTTCAATGTTAAAAGTTTCTTGTTATACTACAGCGCTCCGAACGCTCTATAATCCATTTCACTAGGGCTTACGATCACAACGCTCGCGCCTTAATGGAACGGTAAAACCCTAAATCATTTCTACGATAGCGACGACGCCACCGCAGTCTTCGAGTTAAAAGAGAATTGTCGTGAAAATACAAATTATTGATCGTGCTCACCAAAGCAAACTTCACAAAACCGATATCACTAGAACACTGCTCATTTGACTAATAAAAACGTATACAGTGTACGCACTTAATTCGTACGACCACGATCATACGTATACTGTACGATACGAAATCATGTCCAAAGTGCGCGCGGCCTTGTTCGTGATCGTGATCGTTGTGAATGTTTAGTGGAACGCACCCATTGTCATGTAAT
>DWEJ01002757.1:0-11113 GCA_018245835.1 Mysoria sejanus stolli | reverse complement strand
TATTATTATGCTGTGTTTATGCACTTAAGTAATTAGTGTAATTGGTGTATAACCGTACTAATTATATCAATAAATAAAATATTTATTATTCAGTCCGAAAACAGTTTTGGTTCATATAACTTGTATCACAAAAAAAATTTAAATTTGACAAATTGTTAACAATCAAATCGGAATGTTGAATCACGCTGCAGAGAGCACTCCAAGTAGAAATTGCTTACAAAGAGCTTGTAATTCCCAACTTCGTTATAACACTGCGGCGGAAGCCCCTGGCTCGCGGCCACGGATCAAAACTTACATCTGCTAGACATTTTATAAGTTCTCCGTCACAGAAAACCAAGTCAATTTGCGTGACGAAATGAATAACGGAAAATATAAACGGCAACCCGTTTTTAAGTAATCACAGCGAGGTCAATTCAAATTTGACTTTATAGGCAATAGAACACCGAGTGCAAAATATTGCTATTATTTATTATCTATATTAATAATATAAAGCTGAAGAGTTTGTATGATTGTTTGAACGCTCTAATCTCAGGAAATATTGGTCCGATTTGAAAAATTCTTTCAGTGTTAGATAGCTCATTTATCGAGGTAGGCTAAAAGCTATATAATTTCACGCTAAGATGAATAGGAGAGGAGCAGCAATAAAAAATATTGCGACAACGGCAAAATTTAGAGCTTTCTTATTTTGGCACTTATTTTGAACATAATCGCCCTTGACGGTGTTTCATGTTAACCAATATAATTATAAGACTAGAACTCCCACGAGGTTGGTATTTACGCGGGAAAAACTTTGTAACACACTGATTTCCACGCGGGTGAAACCGCGAGCACATCTAGTAAAATATAAAAATGAAGGTTTAAATAACAATGATAGCTTATGAGTGAAAAAAGGAAAGATTTTATGCAATGCTACGATGTGTTAATATTAACACCAAGATAATCAAATCGAATAATATTTACCATGTCCGTCATTCAAAAGAACGAAACGAACTTCTCAAATTTTAGCTTCCTCTCAATAAAATTGTCTTTTCGTTTTATTCGCAACCGTGAAAAAGCTCATACATATGTATGATATGCGTCGCTGTCTGTCATATAACGTAAATAAAATTGCAGCCGTAGACATATTGTTTCAGAGCCAGCCGAGGCGGTAAGTGCTATAGTATTGGAAAATAAAACTTGGTGGTATTCGGCAAACTGCGGAGAGATATCCGACGAGCATTTATAATGCACGCGCCTTTTGGGGAATCTATTTTTAAGCTATGCTCAAAGCGACGAGCGGAGAGGTAAGCGGAATTTAAAAGCGATATCTGTTATTTTCTTAATTCAAAAATACGGTCTAGAACAGACATGCACGATAATATCATGCAATGCACTTATATTTAAATTACAATAAAGACCAAGAACAAAACCTTTATCACTAATTCATGTCTTAGTTTTAAATGCTTTATTTAAACTCCAAAATAAATTTGATGTTGATATCTTAAATTTAGTGGATAGGTACATCCTATTAAATTTCGATGTTGTGACCATGAATCATATAGGTAAACTGATCGCATACCTATATGATTATTATTATATCTCAAGTATTTATTTCTGACGCGACGTAGCTTTGTGGACGTGGCCATGTTCTATTAGGTAACTCGCTAAACATAAAATATATCCAAAATACTTGTTGATACAAAATCTCTCAATCAAGAATACTAAAGGGATTATACACTTTTAAATGTTTTGTGATTATCTATATAGATTATTGATTTGGTTTATCTATATAGATATTGGTCGAGTGGCTATAACTGCGACAGCTGATCGAGAGGTCCTTCATTCAATCCCCAGGTTGGGTACTGTTGGATTTTCCTAAATGGCAGTTCCTGTCAGTATTTCCCGGTCTGGATTTATGACAAGTATAAGTCTAGGCTCAGCTCTTATTTCGTGCAACGTACAAGATAACTGATGAATTGCTTAACTATACTACATTCCTCTGTCTACCCATTCAGCAAAAAAATAGGCGTGATTTTATTATACAACAGTTAAATCAGGTATGTTTGTTCTAGGTTGCAACCTCACTATGAACGGCCGGAGAGTGTAATGTAAAACCCCTTAAGTTGTAAAACTAGTCTGATTATTTCAACAAATGTTTTGGAGGCAAGGCGGTGCATATTTTCGTTAATTGAGGAGTTTTATTCAGTCACACACGAGTATAATATACAAATACCCGTCTCCGCCGATCAATGTGCTCACCGGCTGGTAATATAACAGTGTAAAAGCAATTTTCTATTTTGAAGATACGATGTTTACCTGTTTCACATTGATATACAGCTTTCACACACATATGTTGTTATGTGTATTCCAATGGTAAGCATATTATTGTATTGTAAAGGGCTTATATTTAACGGTTTAAGTAAACAGTGTTTGGTTCCACTCGAGTTATTATGAAAGGTAAGTTTGCCTATGTTCATAATAAATTACAATATTTTGAATACATATTAAATCTAATTCTTCTAGATAATAGGATTTTGATATGCTCGGACACGTTTTCGTATTTATCGTCTGCAGATACTAACCCTTACTATTTCTATAATTAACCAGCCTGAAGTTTACAGTACAATAGCTATAGAAATATCAAAATTAAAGGATTTGTCTCTTTTTTTTCTATGAAGAAGTGAGCAACATATAATATGTAGGTTATTACCTTATATCTAGGATATTTCATCTTCCCTTTCAAATCAATGACACTTCCCACTAAATAAAAGATAAATTTATATAGTGATATAGGCTTAAATATGCAATCTAATAATGGATCATAAATACACACAGGCATTAGTCAAAATTTGCGATTAATGAATCCAAGAGTCGACCGCTTAGGACTTATAATTTGGACTTGTATTTTGCATTCAAGTATCCTTGAATCAAGTATCTTGGACTTGATATAATATGACTTTATTACCTATATCATTTTAAAAGGAGATCCGTTATTGATGTAGGTACGGTTAAATGGTTAATGCTGACGATAACGTTGAAACACCTCAAATTATCAAACAATTCACATGCTTGCGCAATATATTATATTTCAAAATTTCAATACGCCCATCCAGCTTTGTACGTCAAAACATCATATTTATTTAACAAATGTCACAGTAAATACAACTCTATTTTAAAGGACATACGCTGCAATATACTTCGTTCAGGCTGATGTGATTTTGTAAACTCGTGTTTGCAGAGCGTATTGTTACTGTAGCTATTTACTTTGTATTCCCCCATGTTGTTCTTTTGGGGATTTATAAGGATAAACGAAAATAAAACGATATGACAATGTAACAATATCACAAAAACGCAATATTCGTAAGACGTGTATTATGATTTCGATACATTTTAATTCTCACTATGGAAATATGTTTCAATTCTACAATAACATTCCCATGACCAATCAAGAACTATTTAAAACTTTTATAATTGAGATCTAAATTGAAAATATGATCGTCTTGTTACACCATTTTGACTAAAGAACAAGTACATTAAAACATTACTATAAAAGTATACTTACCTAATTCAGTTGTACCGTGACTATATTGAAGCAAATAACTGCAATAATAATTTACTTAAATACTGCAATATAGGAAAAGCATTCCTAATTCGTCTTAAATAAATACTATAATTGGTTTATAAGGATGAAAATGGAATCATTTCATCGTTGCACTGAATAACAACATAGTTCGGTGACGACATTTATTCCCATGTTTGTTTCTCTACAAACAATGTTTTGCTAAGTAATGTGGAGTTAACTTTTAAATCTTTACGTTGCTTATAAATTTTTGTTAATAGACTCACAAACCATTTAGTTATTATCATAGCAAAGGCTCAAAGAACCAACTATTATACAAAATTGTTTTACTTCACCGTGTTTTAAAGTTTCAGGGCATTATAATAAACATATACGTACCGTGCACTATGATTCATGCTTTGTTGCAAGGAACATGAGAGGTCCATGAGAGGAACGTTAACTGAACCGTTGGTGATGTGGTCAGTGAATCTGACTGCTGTTGCCAGGGGTCGCGGGTTCGATTCTTACCCAGAATAAATATCTGAGTTATGAGCTTAAGTATTTCTTATGTCTGACTGAATAAAAAAATTATGTAAGTATACCTACCTCTGCCTACCTCTTCGGGGATTACAGGCGTGAAGTTAAAAAGAAATGCAAGTATATATTTATATATGTAGTTTATCCGCCGTCTAATTACCATAACACAAGTTCTCTTGTTGTTTACTTTGGGATCAGATGGCCGATTGTAAAATGTCCTAAAATATTATTATCTCGAAGTATTTGTTTCTGTAACAAAACAATGTAAGTGTAAGAATTAAAAAAAATTATTGTTTGGACACTATTTTATATCACAGAGATAGATAAAAATCACTTAATGGAAGATTATCACTGCAGTCTTCTTAATCTGTGGATTTATTTTTGCATATTTGAGATCAAGCACAAACTGAATGATTACAACAATAAGAATCACGCACAACAAAAAATAACTCAAGCGAAGAGCGTTTTTGTTTCAAATGATAGAGTTGAACTGTAACGCACTGTAGTTTAAATATATCAGAAAACTTAACATCACGCTAGTCATCACCAAAAGGTAGGCAAAGAAATGTAGTACATGTCCATGTTACACCAGTAAGCTAACGTCCCTCTATGGAATAGGTGATGGGCTTATTTACATACACCGGGCACATATTCAGACTTCGAGCTACTACTAGAAATATTAAATAGAAAATGTAATTTAAAAAATGCACCGTAATACCAAGGATTTGAACCCGTGTTCTCTCGAAAAGCAATCGCACTTCCAACAACTAGACCAACCGGGCAGTTTATTAGAGTGTAATATACCATAAAACAAACTAAATATTACACTAAACGTTTTCGTAGGTATATCACTATCAAAACAACCTGCTGTTAGCGAAGCCCGCGATCCGATCGCGCGACCCGCCATGAATCATGCAAAATGTATTTTGGCAGTAAAATATGTCGCTACCTAGTGATGTTCGGTGAATTCGTGCTGGTATTCGAATTTGAATACTATTGTCGTTAAGTTATCGAGATTTTGAATGTTCACTATGCGAACCTCAGTTATTGGAAAATAATATTAGGTAGCAAATAGATTTACGCACATTATTCATTTGTAAATATTTTTGTATGTACAAGATAAACCAAAAATTATTAATAATCCAGTTTCCATTGATAGATTGTGTGGAAAATTATTTTTTAGAATATTTATTACCCATTAAAGTCATATTTAAATATTGGTCGTCATCATCACAAGAGATATGTTATAGCTTGCAAATGCCGCTTTAATAAATTGCTCGCCTGTTACTTCGACTTCTACAACCTACACTTTTTTTACGTGTTATCTAGGTATATTTATTAAATCTATCCAGTGACATTTACTAATTTGAAGCAAATTTGAATTAACCTTCATAAGTGCAAAAATAATCACATATCATCGTAGAACTTCCAACGGAATACAACAGTTGGCATCTTAACTTATTTCCCGCCCATCCCTATTCTGATAGTATAAGATCCCCAAGAAATTTTTTCTTTGGAAAGCGTGATGACAACACGAGCATATCAATACAGGAAACAGATGTTCTCGCTTTGAATGGAATAAGGTGAGGAGATGTATTTGGGATGTTTCGCGATGGTTTGTTTTGGTAACTAGAAATACATCTAATTTCTTTGTATGGTATAATATTCCAGGTATTAACGATATTCATAACATAAATATTGTAAATGTATTTTCTTATACACAATATACGTAATATGTTATGATATTAACTGACCAGAATATGTGATTAGACCCCCAGAATATAAAGTTAAGTCTCGCAAGTTCGAAAGCAAACCAAGTCATAGCTTATCGCTTAAGGTTTCATACAGCCTTTCTTAAACTGAAGACGTAAGTTACATAGCATTTGGACTCCAATAATGTAAATTATATATTGTGAAACTACAATCTCAATCAAAGACACCAATCACGCATATGGACACAACATTACAAAATATACAATTGATTACAGAATATATTTATTACGCTTAGTGTCAGTCTAAGAAAAAATAATATTACGTATTTCCATTAATTAGGGTACGTATCACATCAAACAAGTAAACAAACAAAAAGTCAGTTTTATATTCAGCGTTGACGCTTCTAAGGAAATAAATGTAAACGTAACGTCACGCCTGTAATCCCCGAAGAGTTAGCCAGAGGAATGCGGAACACTCCCACGCCCAGACTCCGAACAACTACTAGAAAATCTAAATTAGAAAATTCTAAGGAAATCACTCCCTAATATATTATTTTTCTTTCATCTCATCCTTAGGTGTTTATTGACTAGCAAAGTTTAAAAAATGTATAATACTACGCGTCAATCGTTGAGATTAAATCAACAGTTTGAAGCCCATGTAAAATTAACATTTTTATTTCAAGTAATTTACCGGTTGGGAGAATCTATCAAAATCGAAGCGCCGCTTTGCAAACAAGCGAGCGGTTAAAACGCAATTTACTGAATGTTAAATCCACCATATTTGTGAACAAATTGCTACCTTAATAGACATTAACTAGCCCACTTGGAAACCTTGCATGATAGATCCAGTATTGCTGATATTTTGTTATATGAAAATACATAAGCATCTTTAAGACTAATATGGCTCACCACCTATTCCAGGGTGAGACAGGGGTGTACTATACTCTCTACCTATGTCTTCGGGGATAATAGGCATGATTTTCCTTTTGTGGCTATAAAAATAAAATAGTTCTGATTTATTTTTTCGGATACATATTACTTGTCTAGAGACACCTTAAGGCTCTGACCTATGGGCAGCAGCGTAAGCAGTGGGATAAGCTGTGCTCTGCGCTCCCCAATCCACATTCCCAGCGCGGGGATTAAGGGCATAACTCCTCAGAGGAGGCCTCTATCCACCAGTGGACTTCCATAGGCTGACGATGATAATGACAATGGTACATGTTACACAGCTTTTCCAACGACATAGTATCGTTGTATTCCTTGAACAGAAGTCCATGTAATTAGGTGCCCACAATACCAAAAGCGTGTTAAATTCTTCATTCGTTTTTCCTTTTTTTACTTTCCACGTTCCATGGACATTAACCATTAAGGGAATCATAACCAAGAGAAAACTTGTGGCCATGATAAAGGACTATACTGCAATACACTGGTATCTGTTGGAATTTTCTAATTGTTTTGTTAATTATTCCACATTCAGTGAAATGAACATTTAATAAATAAGATATAATTAATAATGTTCAAGAAGACTTAACTGATCCTCAGTAATCCAGTTAGGAATTTTAAGATTTCTGTAATGCGATAATGAAACAAATAAATGAAAAAACCGTTTGAGTAATTACAGATAAAACCGATAAACTCAATGAAACCGCAGGAAATCCGAAGATTTTAATTAATGTTAATTGCTGTGTGGTTGGACCTGTGCATTTATGTTTAATTCAAGTCGCGATAAACATTGACATGACTAAATGCTTACATATTATTAAAGAAGAAAACCTGTAAGATATTAATATACCCTATTAGGTATATTATTATCGGTCTGTGTCTTTGGTCATGTTGGTTGCAATTGCGACTGCCGATCGGGAAGTCCCGGGTACAATTTCCAGGTGGAACACTACAATATTTTCTAATTTAGATTTTCTACTAGTGGTTCGGAGTCCGGATATATGCCCGATGCATGGCAATAGGCTTACCGCCTATTCCATAGTTGAACGTAAACGTAACTTGTGAAACGTGGAAATGTTCTGCGTTCCTTTGCCTACCTCTTCGGGGATTACGGGTGTGAAGTTACGTATCATTTTCGGTACAATGTGCTTGTATCCACACAGAATCATTATCAACCCTTTCATCGTTCTACAGTTGGACATACGTCTCCTCTCAGAATTAGAAGGGCCATAGCGTGGCACGCTAGTCAAGTGCGCGTAGCGGGCCGTCGCGTATGTATTATAGGGATAATATGTTTCTTATATATGTAATATTATTTTAATAATAACGCTATTATAGTCTGTATTAGTTTCAAATCATAGCCCTTCACATTTACGTTTTATTTATACAATTTTCTGTAATATTTTTGTTTTTAGCGTAATTGTAATCCTTGTTTCGACATAATAATATGTAAGCTAGAAACCGTAATGTTTCCTTGCTTTATGCAATTTTTTTACGACGAACGGTTCGCTATTTATTTGCATTGTATTTTATAAATACCTTTTTATAAATACACATATTTCAACAATAAGATTTAACGTCTTTTGTGTATATCCGTGGTTGGAATAATTTTCGCCATCCAACAGTAACCGAACGTATATATTTATTATATGGGAGACGGTAAAACTTGAATTTATAGCGTAGCACGCTTCAGCTTAAAATTTGGCTCGGAATTTGCCTAATTTAGCCTGACTTATGTTACGGTCGGCGTGCATACAGAATTCAATGATATCTTAAATTTACATTCGGGCTATTTACCGCACTGAATATGAATGTATCGTGATATGAATTTCGTGTCACTGGTTTTATAGGGAAGTTTATAAAGGGACCTAAATAGAGGTTTTGGAATTCATTACTGCCACTTGAAACTAGACATACGAGTATGTACGTCTAGTAAAACACGAACCTTATTTCTTGTCTACATTTATATTTTTCAACCATGGAATGTATATGACGGAGTAATGTTGCTGTATATTATTTACCTGTAAATAAAGTTTAAGTCAAATATTATTTGGCTGTCTTGAAGAATAATTTAGATTAAAGCTAGTAGTCTACAAGAATACAATTAAATAATGAGTTATGAGCAACAACGTTTGATTGTATTTTCACATTCGCATACATTGCGTTACCCATTTAATATTTTAACTGAGAAAATAATATGTCATTTTCACAAAATGAATTTGGGCAAACATTTTAGCATACCAGCCACCATATTACAGTACATACGCAAATTACAGTCTAGATAACGATCCTTGCGAAATTTAAATAGTCCGTTTACTCACTCTAAACAAGAAAAAATAAATAATAATATGATGTTGGAATGTAATTGCAATTAATAAGCAAAATACGACAGAATGAAAATGCTAAATATATTTTTATTTGATCATGACTGAAACGTGAACGGTGACTCGGCCGAAAATGTGGATGCACGCTAAAGACGCTCATAATACAAGTCCGAATTAACAGCGTTACTCAACTTTATGGCCGCTCGAAGCGTAAACCTCGCGCTGGCCGTTCCCCGAACAATTTACTACCACTGCTTTATAGTTTATTTTGTCTCCCGTCTCTTCGTCAGCGATTATGAGACGAAAAAGACTTTTATAACGTTACTCGGCTCTCTCATATTACTGATATAATAGTTTCGCCTGCTGAGTGCATTTTCTACAATAAATGGAATATTCGAAATTTATATTACCTCGGTCATCAACCGGATGGGTTAGAAAACTTGACATCAAGATGTTAATCAACTATTTTAATACCAATAATTAGTTGCCATGCGCTTAGTAGAGGGTAGCATGCCTTCCTGGAATTATCAAGCCATCCTATAAGACAACCCAAAATACCACATTAGGGGCTATATAATAGAAAGAAAGACTGCCTTAAATATGCCAATTTTCAGCTATAAAGTAAATACATATATTATTTTGTTATCTATAAATGTATACCCATAATACTCTCCATTGCTTTTTACATAAAAGCATGCGAACAATTTATTCTAAAATATCATAAAATTCAATTCCAGTTCAAATACATCAAGACTACACAAAAGATGCAGTCCACTAGCAGCGCCTTTAGAAAATGTATTGTTGAAGCTTAAAGTTGATTTATAGAGACTGCATAATGTAAAGTAAAAAGCATTGTGGTGCGGAGTAAAAAGTGTGTCTGGACAGGTTTGATTTAAAATCGTATTGGAATTTTTACAACTAGCGAAAGTTATTCCTTAACTAGTAATTGACTGATCTGTTGATTTGATTATTAGTAAGACCGACTAGTAGCCGGTGGGGTCGATTTACGGACTGGATAATTATCTGTGTGATTAACTATTTATAAGTATTGTTATTGTTACGAGTGGGACGTGAAACGTGACCGTTCTACATATGTCTCCCTACCTCTTCGGGTATTCAAAGTCAAAGTCAAAGATTCTTTTTTTTATATAGGATATGAAATCACATATAAAAGTCATATTACAGGCGTGATGTTACAAAAGTATTATTGTTATAATAATCTATTCTTGTTATAAAAATAAAACTGTGGAAGAATGTGAGAATATACAGGATTAATACATATCGGTCTTATCATCGTAAAACTTTTTCACTTCATTGCTGTACGTAGGTCTCCTTAAAAGGTATTTTGCCCAAAATCCTATAGCCGGGCATTAGATCAACTGGACATGTCCGTCTACTGAATGGAAAAGATCACAGTTGTTCATACACATCAATATTAGACTAAAATAACCGCATATAAACAGAATATTATACAATCAGACATCATATAAACAGAACATTAAAACGATGAAGAGCAAATCGCTCCTTTATATATTTTTAAATATAGAATAACTAACACTAACATGAAAAATGTTGTCCAAAGGAGCGTGTAACGAACACTCCGACGGCAAAATTATTGTTTTATCTAAACATAGTACATACAAAGAATTAAATTATGCACTATTTTACGTTATACACATATTTCAGTACAGCCTCAAGTGTTTTGGTACTGTGCGGACAACTATCTCCGCCGAGACCTCGCTGCGATAAGGTTCTTGAAAAAGAATCTCGGACAAATTCGAAATTAGTCCGGCTATTACGCGAAAATATAATGACGTAAGAAGGTACATAATTTAACCATGTACTTCCTCGAATATAGATACTCTGGAAACATTTACTAGTTGTTACACATAAAATCCATTGCATTATTTAGCACTATTCATTGGAAACGGCTGAGGTTAACGTTTGATGGTAAATAAAATATCCCTACACAAAACCTTTATCAGGTGCAAATCGGATATTAATGCTACAACGTACATAAAATTCGACTCGCAACCATCGTCGGAGCGCTGCTTACACCT
>DWEJ01002756.1:0-11114 GCA_018245835.1 Mysoria sejanus stolli | reverse complement strand
GTTCCGATCGGCGGTGTTCCCTAGTGTTTCGAACATAATGTTGTACAAAGTGGCCAAATAACGTTGCGGCTACTGCGGTGTGTGGTATTATATATACCGGCGATCGATTCAAACTATCGACATCGAAATGACGTAGAAGTATACTAGTTTATATTATTATTGCACCGCACGCACGGATTATAGGGTGTAGCTAGGACCCATATAAGAAAAATCGGGGAAAACTCAAATCAGACATATACTCATATTAAAGAGAAACGAAAACAAATATTCTTTATTTATAATGTAACAAAACGTAACTATATACGAACAAAGTTTTTTACATGATTCAGTAACACGTATAATGTAGAACTAATTTGATTTATTACAATGAGACTAGTCGTTTCCGTGGTGTTGCTCACACGTGCAGAGACAGTTCTCCCAGGCGGTGCACTGGCCACATGCACTCACACCCGGCTGGGATCACCATTGTCTTCGTTTCCCAACAATCACTGGGAAATAATATATACCATAAATAAAGTGGCGTATAAACAATAGTTATCATCTGAAATTGATTTTCTATTCATTTTGTAAAAAAAAATATCTTGAGAATAATTAACTCTGTAAATATTTATATTGACAACACAATGCAGCGCTATTATGCTTTTAATATTAATTAGTTGTTAAAAGTTACCTGAAAGGCAAATTATTTGGATATAATAGAAGAAAAAATAAAAGCTATTCCCGTGGCGTAGGCGTATTACGAACCTACTGGATTTATTTTTTGGAATATGAAACGTTTTGGACGACTTCAATGGGTACAGAGAAAAGACCGTGAATCGCTATTTCTAGAAATATTTGCCGTAAACCATATTGATACCTATAATGGAGGTAATCTTTCGCGTTTCGGAGGTAATCTAATCGTTCGCGGTGGAGACGATATTATGATACATTCTAAAAAAGTATAATTACGCTTATGTTAATCGAAAGAATGAATCAATAATTTCAGACGTGTTACATCTGAACCGACGGATTTCCATAAAAATGTTCTAGAATGCAAATTACTAACTATAGTAGCGTTTAAGTCAATCCGACACGTAGTTATCGATCGAGTTTTACTTCATTCTGATGCTATGGAAGATTCAGTTTTAAAAAAGGCAAAGTACTAGTTCAATTCTTCAATTTCTGTAATGTTGCTAACATTGTTAATATGCTTCCTACGACGTAAATTTTGTTTAATTTAAGAGTACCGAGTACAGAAAAAGAAAACTTTTTAAAGTCATAATACACCTGAACTTATTTGTGATAGTCGTGCATCTTCGTTACGAACTAAATTAAATAAATAATAACGTAACATAACGCCTGTAATCCCCAAGGACTAAGGCAGAGGAACGTTAAACACTTAAAATGTAAAACACCCGCCAACGAGGCAGTGGCAGCAAAAATATAGCTCGTAGTATTAACATAAATGATTAAGAATATTTTATTGGCTTGGCTCTAACATACATAACAGTATTTATTGAAAGTTATTGAAAGATGGCTGCGTTTTTTGCGTCGTCTTAAAAATTATAGCCAATAAATTATTATTCTCTTTCTTTTTGTTACTGTTGCTAAGTATGTTGTGTTCTGGTTTGTTATCTGTTTCTCAATAGCGGGTGATAATGCTGTGGATGATAGTCGACCCGACGAAGAATAGCGAGTGTAGCGGTGGGCTTTGTGTGTTAAGTGTTGCTTGTATGTGTCTGCTTCATCCACATTAGCATAAAATTACCTTGTGTAGCGTCGTCTGGTCAAATGAATCGTCTTGTTCCACTGAACGCAAGAAAACCCCAAGCTGGAACAAATCTAAAGAGAAAAGAAGCATTAAGATATATTTGAACGTGTATAAATCTTTCGGCGTGCTTTAGGCTTATTATTCTAAGTGACGATAATCATCATCAACCTATTGCAGTTATATGCCCATAATTCCCAATCTGGGCATTGGAATACTTTAAATGAAACGCCACATGTTAAGATTGGCTTCTTCTCGAATTATGTACAACAAAATTTTTTCATTGCAGATCCAAATGAAAAAAAAGAGCAAAAATCTCATCAGCTGATCAAAGTAGAGAAGAAATTATATTGCGTGTATTGCTTAAAAAAATTTAACTCATATTCTAAGAAGGAAATTGAAAAGCGTTTACAAAAGGTTGACACGCAATGCGATATATGTTGCGTGGCGTTCTGTTTAGCTTGCTTCATGGAGAGGCACGTCATCGTCAAGAAGTGATTTCGTTCACATATTTTTATTCGATTCACATATCTAATACGTTCTGTAGTTTATTTAAATAAATGATTCATTAAAATATGTTCGTTATTTTAAATCAATATACATACTTAATATCTACCCCGTAATGATAAAACTTCCGGTGAAATGAGTTCGGAGAGCTGATTGTCTATCGCCAGCAGTAGCGATTGTACCTATTAAAAAGAGAATATACTCGTATCGAAAGGATACAACATACGTCTGTGACATTGTGTTTGCAATAAAAGCCTAAATTAAACGGGCTATGTTAGAGCATGCTGACCAAGCACTTGGGTGGTAACCTCTAACTCGATGCCTATGTTTTCAATCCTTGATATCGTAACACTTTTTTTTTTTATTTAACCTGGTAAAGGGACAAACCGGCCACCTAATGATAAGTGGATATCTATGACAATTGCAACACCTAAGTAGGCTGGCTGTGAAGAAGAACTCTCTTTACGCGTTTGTTGCCATCATCAGCCTAGCAGTTCACTGTTAGACATAATTCTCTCCTGAGGGATTATGCCTATAGCCCCTACATTGAGCATGCAGAGCATAGATTTTCGCACCGTTTACGCTTCTGCCCATAGGCAGCCAGGTCATTAAGCTGTGCTTAGGCATATAGTGTCATAGCGTGATCTGCCGGTGCTTTTGTTGAATAACCCCAAATCATAGTACTACGGAACAGTCTCAGATGGGAGTACATTCCATATTTTGGACGTATGGTACGCGGTAAAAACGAACATGGAAAACGAACCTTGGAACATCGCCACGAGTCTAGGATGGAACTTCAATCTTCGGCGAAGAGTGTGATGGAGGAAAGGTGACACAGGTGACTACATAAAAAAATCTTCGGAGAACCTACCATTCTGATGTCGATAGAACACGCACAAGAAGACACAAGTCTTTCTGAAGGCAAAAATCCTCCAGCCTTTTGTTAACCGTTGGTAGTTGACTATTCGAACTACACGTTTAGCACGAAGTCAAATGCCGTCAGATGGGATTGTGGCACTACATTTTCTAAACAGTGAACGACGGTCTCCCTCTTAGTTAGTTCTGCTTAACTTTCTTAATAACTCAGATATTGCATACTGGTCGATAACTCCCAGGACTCCCATACCTTTTCCTCGCGTGAGCGCTAATCCTTAGAATTTGGGAACCACAACATTTTTTAGTACTAGGTTCATCGTTACATCATCATCAGCCTATTGTCGTCCATTGCTGGATGTAAGTCCCCTGAGGAATTATGCCTATAATTCTCACGCCTCTACCATGTACACTACTGCCTACAGGCGGCCAGAGCATTTCGCTGTGTCTAGACAGGATGCGCCGTAACGCGGTCAGCCAACGCTGGGCTTAGGGTGCTTTTCCACCAGAAAAGTACTATGCTACGTTTCTGTGGATGCGTTTGATATCCACTAATGATATTCATTGATACAAATAGCTTAGCACTGGTGGAAACGGATTCAACTAAGTTATGTTTTTTATATGGAAGGATGCGTTCAATGGATGTGTGCTATGGATGCGTGCTATGGATGGTCGCGAGTGGTATAGCTATGTATGTGACTAGCTACTATCGATATATCGCATAGCTCGAGCTGCGCATCTTACTCCCGCAGCTACTTTGCAGCGGCGCATCTTCATAGCACATCTTAATCGCACCGGTACATAGCTTAGTATCAGTGGAAACGGTCACATAGTTTCACAGCTTAGCTATTACATCCTCGCAGCACAGCTGCATAGCACATCTCTGGTGGAAAAGTACCCTTAACGGTATACGGAACACACCGACTTCGACGCGAAAAAAAATTTTGCATGTTGAAAAGCAGACTATGCTGGACTTCAGGAATTAACTAAATTCTACTTGATCGTTTTTTCTCTTCATTCATCGTGCGATCGAGTGTCGTGCGGAGGCCACAGACGCCAACCGACTTTGTATGTTCGCTGAAGTGAGTGAAAAAAACATCGCCGAAAACCAAAAGTGACAAAACATAGTTGGTAGTAGGAAAATATTAATAATTAATGATTATTATGAAATTACGACAAGTCCCTCAAGGGGTAGGCAGAGTGCACCGCGTGTCAAATAAGATGTTATATTTACCCTTTAATATCCTTATAGATATTGTTAAAGTGCCTTAAACAAATTGGAGTACCCGACTCGAAGAATTTTTAATGTCTGCCCTTAATTTCTTAGCTCCTACTACATCTACTGTCGAAAGGGTCGTAGTATTCAATGATGAAAATTTTCAAATAAAAAAAGTGTTTTTTTTCCAAGGGCCTTAACAAACTTGACAAATAATAATCGAGTAATTCAAAATGGCTGATTTTGGGATAATACATACTATGAATGCTATGAAGATGTAAATATTAAAGAGAAACAAAATCCACTCTTTAGTTGCTTACCTGATCATAAATTCGACCCAATATCCTATGAATGCGCTATTGACTATTCACGTCGTAGCAAGTATTATTTATTACTTACTTCGGTGGACTTGAATCATGGTATCAATTTCTGTATTCAATAATCAAGATGCGTGTTTTCACTTCATAAAGCGAAACGAACACACATTTGTTTGCTCAATTTTCTTCATCCCCCACAAATAAATTTGTAATATTTATACAGAACGGCAATTGGAGGGTACATTAAGAACACCCTTCACATACGTGTGGATGATTGTCAAGGCTTCAGTAAACACAGATTTTGAATTAATGGCTATCTTTTTTGGTTAATTTTAACGGCATATAAAAGGGAATAAACATTGATTTCGTTTTTGTAATGTGTTTTGTGAATGGTTTCTTTTTCAATTGTAGTAATGTAAACTTTATAAATATATAAATTATTTATAATTGCTCTTGTAAATTTACTCCAATAAATAGTCCGAAATAAAAATTCGGTTTTAAAGAAATCAGCCCGTTATTCTTGTCTTTGATTTTATTTTCTAAGAAAGTTTTAACCCTTATAGCTTATGAATACACAATAGAACATGTCAACGGAAATATTACAGAAAGTTCGGAACAAATATTATGTACAAGGTTGTAACTTTCGACCTGTACATTAATTAGCTACAGAAAATATTATAAATTATTTTAGGGAAAAGTTTTACCTCTAGTATGTTGAGTAATTTCTATGTTACTGAGGAAATATTCATTGTGGAATTCTTTATCAAGTTGATATCTTTTATACGTTCGCACAAATTCTTTTGCACGGGAATATGACGTTTATTAAAAGGCACTGTCCTGAATTATATGAAAAGGCCCCCTAGAGGACGTTTGCATTTTGAGAATACTATGCAAATCTAAATATGAATGCAGTCAACATTTTTCCTCAGAAAAAGCAATAAATACCTCGTTGCATTGTAATTGGTTGATTTGATACTCACTAAAAGACATAAAGCACATAAGTCCGTCTGAAAATTCTTTTAATGAAGGGTCTGGTGTGCTACAGTTTGAAATGCTGTACGAAGTTCAACTGGAATGTGGAATAGATACGAATATGGAAATTTCCATTCAATTGAACTCGATAATAAAACCTAACTCTTTCAAGAATCGGAGCCCAATGTGGAAAGTTTCGTCTATTGAATTTGCTGGATATTAAAATTCTCTTATAAACAATACATTTTTCTAGTTCTCTGTAAGCAAATGGAGTGGTCTACGTGTGTAATGTTTTATGACCAACCGCATTCAGAACATAAAACATGCTCTCGGTAAATCCTTGAGATACGATGATATGCAGATCTGATAACAACAGATACCACTGTTGTTATAATGCCACACACATACAACAATGATACATTGATACTATTTCGATTTGTAAATTGTCCAAATTGTCCTCATATTTATATAAAGTGTTTTGTCAAAAATTACTCAGTTTTTGCAGAATGTCATTTATATAAAAGGATTATGGTTATCAAATATTTATTCTGACAACTAAACGGGGTAAAATCCGACGTTCATCCATTTATTACTGTCGCGTATAATCGTTACTCACAAATCGCTTAACGCTAAGCCTTACGAAAATTTGCAAATCTAGGTTGTATGTACATACCTATATTTAGTGTCGCAGTGAGTATTTCAAAGTTATTGTTACAAAAAAGCCGATAACATGTTATCAGATAGAATATTTTTAACGAAGCTTTTGCTATGGATTTAAGGCGGACCGGTCCGGAAATCAATTTCCTTTGTAAATAAGGCCCAAAATGTTTGAATGAGGATTAGAAACCAGAAAGCATGAGAGTACATAGTCCGAAGATGAAAATCCCGTCAATGATGCTCCCGTCTTTGTCGTTGTAATTAGAATATTCAATTTCCTGCTGTCTCCACTACAATTAATCTGCAACTAATGTTTCGGAGACTACACTAAACTTAACATTCAAGGTACACAATTCTAAGAATAAACTGAACTATGTTAACTTAAAATTCATAGGAGAATTTGTTTCAGATCTACCTGTTTTACCCGGAGGAATTATACCAGTACATCGGACCGAAGGGCGTAGTATCGCTCCAACTGCTGGCATACTGCTCGTCGTGCTGCAACCCAATCACTTATTGCTTCATGAATAAGAAGTTCAGACAAGCTTTCATCAGCCTTTTCAAAAACTGCCGCTTATTCAGGTTTGATTCCAATATAATTTTTCAGGAATAGTGAAAAAGTTGAGACTGACAAAATTATTTAGTTTGTTAGATTAGGTGTTGTCAGCTACTCGACACCAGAGGGCGCTCATGTGGAAAGTAATATCAAATACTGAAATTTAGTTCACTTATTTCATTAAATTTAGTTCACTTTATGTACATGTACATGACTCGAAGTTTCTAGCAACGGCTAGTACTCCATTCTGTTATCGCTGTTCGATTGCGCAACAGTATATTTTTGTATTCAATATTTTTACGTTATCTTCTTTATACATAAGTATTTTGTTAATATCATAAAGAATGCAGACAAAGTCATGGGTAACAGCTACTCTATCATGTAAGAAAAAACCCCTAAAATCCTATCTTCTAGCGGGTATAGTACAGAAATGAATTCTTGTTGCGACGTCCATAAACAATTCTAATGTTTTTAAAATAGACATCACATAGCACTAACTTTCTGAGTCGTTTTCATGGTAAATATGACAGACAGTGCTAATCAAAACATACCTTTCATCCTCGCCTACGTGAGAAATAAGTTTACTTACAACCTCGCAGGGGACCTGCGTTAATCCCTTAGATTTGACTGAAAATATTCGTTTCATTTATCCACAGATTATCTGTAGATTTATTAGCAGTATAATTAATATTCATATTTTGATATCCTTGGCTCAGGATACACCAGTATAGTTTTATTGCTAAAACCGACACATGGATGTTTCTTCTACTATCCGTTTTCGATGTGTCAATGGTTTTATAAACCACGTAGATATATAAGTTATCCTATCCTATCCTATTTATTATAAACGCGAAAGTTTGTGAGTATGAATGGATGTTTGTTACTCTTTTACGTAAAAACTACTGAATGGATTTAATGAAACTTTATAATAATATAGCTTATACATCAGAATAAAACATATGCTACAATTTATAAAGATGAATTGTCCAAAATATCAAGTACGCGTAAGTGGGATATGCCGAGCTGGCGTCCGCTTTGCGCCTCTTGGCTCTCACCCCTAGCTCGCCTGCTCATCATTTTTGTCTAGGTACTTAACTTTTTTCTTTTCTCTGTAGAGCAACATATAACTTACTTTTCATTCTAGAATTCCTACGAGGTCAGTATTTACGCAGGAAAAACTTTGTGACACACTGATTTTCACGCGGACGAAGCCGCGAGCACATCCAGTTTTGGTATAATTCCAGTATTTCCATTAACTCAGGGTACGTACGCAAACACTACACTACACAGAACAGCTCTTGTTTCATTACTCGCTAAACATAATAATAATTCACTTTAAACGAGGCGCTAGGTAGCGAAAAAGCTTGGTTTGAATGGTAAAAAAAATCGTATCACAATATTAACGAATAGTGAACTCTTCCATTGTTATAGCTTTAATCAAACTGAAATAAATCGCGTATTTAACGCAGCTGATGCGTATATGGGTAGCAGTGATATACCCTAGTAGTTTAGAATTCAACCCCCCATTCAGAGTGTTATGGGTTTCGATCCGGGCACACTCCTCTCTACATGCGTTTGGAGACTAAATATCACTTGTAACAGTGGAGAAGTAAAACATCTTGAGGGAAGATGCACGCCTTTAGCGTTCTATATTATGTTCTCACGGGTGTGTCAAGTAGGTCACACACACACACAGTAGCAGACTATGGGCTTCACTGTTCTCTTGATGCTGAATGTATAACCATGCACAAAAGTATAAAGATAAATAGCTTAATGACATAATAGCACGACAAGGTGTGTTAATTTGCACCCGTTGTTTGACAATATGATCACCCAACTTTATATGAGACGTATATCGAATGATGGAAGTACTTAGGGGAAATACACGTGTGATGTTATGTTATGGTGATGCACTAATTACTAGTATAACAGCTCTACTCTTTTTATAGATATATTGAAACGGATGTGTTAAATTACATCCAGACTTTGATTAGATGAATTTTCATTGAGTAGTGGAGTAACTTTCCTACGTGTTGCCCGCGATAGGAGAATTCGCACATTAAGTCTTGTAACATTTGCTACACTAAATTAAAAGATAACAATTTTAGTAAACACTTGTTTGATGGTTTTCTAATAAAACTTTTGCAATCCTTTGTAGAGTTTGTTTCACAGACCGGAATTATGAACCTTGACAGTTGTGCGTCTAAAGTAATTTCAAGTGTCTTTCCTTTAGTACAGAGATATCAATTACTTATGAATTATTATTTATAGCGTACAGTTTACACTATTTTTTATATTATTAGTACATTTTCCTTTATGGTTTTTTCTTTTTTTATAAAAACCTTTTATTAATGAACGCACGCACATAAAACGATGAAAGATATATTGTCAAGACGGATCCTTTTAAATCATGTACGTATTTTTTGGGATAAAGTACCGTTAAAGACAACTCCGTTCTAACTCGCAACTGAGCTCGCTCTATATCTATCTCACTTCATCTTTATGAACATCAAGAGAATTTACGTATTTCTGTCTCCCACTGTGCGGTTTACTCGCTCATTTGTGCCACTGTCATAAAAACGATGTCTCTGTATCATATTTTCTTATCAAGAATAAAGTTTATTATTATTATTATCATTTTTGTGCGAAATGGTGCGGATATGAATAGACACTAATAGGAAACAAATAAAAAAATATATTGGATCTCTTGTTAGTTTATCGGTTAATTTGTGAACAATTATTTTTTCAAGAAATACTAATTAAATTTGCATTTATTTTAAACTTAATGGCTCAATAGTTTCTTCAATTACGCAGGTGCTTATTCTCGGAGAAATCGGACTGCGGTAAGCAAGTCACACCTCCGCCTTCCAGCCAAGAGGTCACCGCTTGCGTGATCCGCGGCAGCCACACTGGACGCACTGGTAAATATATAAATATGTTAAAACATTCGTATTCATAAGCATGTTATTTCCCAAATATTTATTGGTTCAATATTTTGCCGTTTATCCTACATCGGATGTAGGTAGATCCCTAGAATTTATACTCTAGGTACTTCAGATATTGCATCATCATCATGAATATTCATTCGTTTGGAGTACATGAGGGTTATTTTTGTAACTCCATATTTACTTATATGTCTGTATGTTAAATCTATGTAAATACAAACATGTGGTTTGACAGTGGCTTGATCAGAATGGAATATATTCGAGGCCTTTCTTTAGCTTCAGACCTTTTTTCCATAAGCTTTCGCCAACCAAATCCTTGTGGCGGATTTGCCTTATACTGTATTTTACAAAATGTATATTGTCAAACATTCTAATGATAAAATGACTACCTCGTTGGTAGTGTTGGTAGCAAGTGCGACTGCCGATCGGGAGATCCCGGGTTCGATTCCCGGGTCGAACACTACAAAAGAGTTTTTCTAATTTAGAAATTTTCTTGGAAATTTTCTAGAAAGTCTAAATTAAAATTAAAATTCTAGTATTGGTTCGGAGTCTGGATATGTGCCCGATGCATGGCAATAAGCTCACCGCCTATTCCATAGTGGAACGTAAAAACGTATGCTATGAAACGTGGGAGTGTTCTGCATTCCTCTGCCTACCTCTTCGGGGTTTAGAGGCGTGAAGTTAAAAAAAAAATTAGTACATCAATAATATCCCATTGAATATTTATTTAGTATGATTAATGTCGGCTATGAAACCTAACGAACTATAAAAACAGTTGACTGTCTGCTATTATTATTGTCAAAACTATAATCGTGACGTTACTACAATGTAGCGGAGTAATCGCGCGATCCCGGCAACAATCGCAATACAATGTCGCGCGCGGGATTAACAGCTCGTAACAGCGACTACGCACTTGTTGATGTGATCAATTAAATTAACAAACGGTTTCACTTTCCGCGCCGATATGTGTATTGCAATAAACGATGAAGCTTATCGCTTTGATTAAATAATATTTGCATTCTATGCTTATATTGACGTGTGTAATAAATCATGCAGATTATATCTAAATATATATAACTGAAAGGTGACTAACTGACTGACATAGTGATCTATCAACGCATAGCCCAAACCACTGGACGGATCGGGCTGAAATTTGCCACGCAGGTAGATGTTATGACGTAGGCATCCGCTAAGAAAGGATTTTGATCAATTCCACCCCAAGGGGGTAAAATAGGGGATCAAAGGTTGTGCGAAACTTTGTCAATTTTAAACTGATCGGGCTGAGACTTTGCATGCATAATGCTACTATGACGTAGGCATCCCC
>DWEJ01002755.1:0-11115 GCA_018245835.1 Mysoria sejanus stolli | reverse complement strand
ATCTAAAACTGCCAATGAATAAAAGTTATATTTTTGAAACATGTGAATATGAATTGTCGTAATCTAAATGCGGAGTTGGGCGATGGCATCCATTTCTTACACTCCAATACCTATGTGTACTCATGCTCATTCAGTCGTTGGTGCTACGCGATAAGAACTAAAATTGCGCGCACGTTCAACGAGCGTACATTGTGTTCGAGGTCGGTCATATACCGAGATCACTGGCGACAGTCACCACTGAGTTGCGATTGAAGGGTTAGCATAAAAAACGACTTTGCTTCTACCATTATAACAGCATTACGTGCAGGAAGCGTTTTATCTACAACAACATAGCTGTGATACGAATATTATTTATTTGCTCATTACTGCACTAATGTTGAGGGCAACAACGAGCGAAACAAACTGTTGACAGTTTTTTAAGATGCAGAGTTATGATAGTAATTACTCATATATATGCACATAAACATTTGAAAGATCTCTTGTAAAAAATCACCCAACAACATGTACTGCGCATGAAACATAAATGACTTTCATTTATGCTTTATCAAATGGGAACAGGAAAAAAAAAGAAATACGATAAAGAAGAGTATTCATTGGGCTTAGATTATAACGGCGAAATATGAACGAGACTACAGCTGCCTATTACAAGTTAGTTTTCAAGTAAAATAAAAATATTTTTTTAGTATCTAATTTATCAACGAACTGGATTTAGGTCGTGACTTGTTGAATTCAGTAAGAGAACAACTTTTGCAACAGCAAAACAGATAGCATCTATGCTCCTAATGCTTTTCTCTTTTTGACGTGTAGTTAATATTATTACATGTTTTGGTTACGTAATTGTTAAAAAATCTTCTCCAAGATCCCCCGCAACTGATCTGACTGCTTTCACTGCGTATGCACTGGGCGTCGCCATGATCATCTTTAATTAGCATCGGTACACGTTACGCAGCCAGAATATTTATCATGTCACTACGCAATCAATACAGTCATACAATCACGTTGAAAACAATAAAAGAAACAACTACAAGTTGATAAAATACACGCTTAATTTATAACAAAAACTTTTTCTCCATTTAAAATAATATCACAATATGAACAAGGATAGTCAATTCTGCGCAAAGAAAATACCAACCGTCATACCATTCATAGAAATTAAATTAAAAGCTTGCAATATTTATCACAATATGTACGAATAAACCTACCTTTATATTACTTAAAGGGGATTTAGTCAGAAACTAATAAAAATTTCGATGTCATAAGCGTTTTATATCCAACATCATGTTTCAGATACATTTAACGAGATAACATGATATAGTAGCCAGAAAAGTCGTTAGAAATAGAATTAAAGTCATAAAATGCTAAATGCTAAAGAAAATAGCATTATAACAATAAAGATATGAAACATACAAAAATATGAACATTTTCGTAGTGGCAATTATTTTCAAAGTATTGGTTTTAGTTAGAGAATTCTGCGCCATAAAGACAAAAATAATAGTGGATACAAAGCAACAAAACAAACATCGAATGGCGAGCAATGTAAGGAAAGAGTACACGTTTATTATCTCGGGTCGTGTTTACAGTTGCGCTCGCTACTGGTGCTGCGCAGGCGCCGCCAAGACGCCGCGACGTTTGGATAATTCATGAAGCCCTCCGGCCGCTGTTGGCCGATTCGCAAAACCACCGGCTTCCGGACACCCATATCAGTACTGACAACACACCAAAACTGGTAGCGCTACAACTTTAATATCGAATTGGTCGCACTCGCATCTCTGACGAATGTGAGGATATTAAAAAGAAAATATTGCACACACGTCACAGAGACGCGTACGAGCTTCATATTTACGATACTGGCGTGTAAATCGAAAGCGATTTTGTACGCTCCTGAGAATTGATTTATTAGCACATTTAATTCAAAATAACTCTTTCGCGCCGCCGCGCCACCCACGGACTCGAATTTCATGTACGAAAACGATTCAAATCTCGCGTTGTTTACGCTAATACATACGACAGAGTTCATTAAATTCTATTTACGTAATCGTCGCCGATAAACAAAACATTTGTATACCACATCGGCCCCGTGTTTCCCTAAACTGTCTTTTATCCTCTCTACTCGTTTAGATTTTAGATTCAGTATATTTAGTTGCAGAGTTTAGTGATTAGGAAAATTAGTCAATATAGATTCAATTGATTTTTACAATTTACTACCGCAATATCATAACTTGACGGGATGTAAATATGGGAAGCCAACGATAACAATACCGAAAAACAAAATTGAAGGTACATTGCACTGGTCGTTGATAAAGAACCGTACAGAATCGTATAAAGGGAAAATAATTGAGATTCGTTGAGGAGTCGTTAAACGTTCGGGTACCATAATGGTAAGGCGATTCAAGTAATTCACCGGCACTAAGTAGCAGAATGTCAGTTTATTACAACCAAAACCGATTTATCTCACGACAGTAAAAACATAAACAATCATTAAAGAACAGTAAATTCATGTACCCACTTACAAACAGATAATATTACCAAATTAGCCCCGCCACACAACCGAATCAACAACACACTTGGCATGTGGTTGTGTTTCCTTATTGAACTTAGTAATTAACAAAATCCACTAAAACAATCTAACAAAAATACGAAAAATGAGTCAGGATTTATTTATACAAATTGTAATCAATTAGCTGCTTTATAATACTGAAAATTACACAAATAGAAACACATAAAGTAAAAAAGAAATGCAGAACAGAACGATCATGGCGAGAAACATAATCAAGACAAATGAAATAAAAGTACCAAGGGTACAAGCCGAGGTGATTTGAAATAGTTTCGAGAAAAACGGCAACACTACGTACCACGAAATTTATAATGTTGTCTCTTTCATACGACAAGCGACAAGCTCTTTCATACGACATTCATACGGGTACGTAACTCACGTGACGCGAAATTGAGATTCAGTTCATTTTAATGGTCCATATTCGTGATGAATAAAAAGTGAGGCTGTTAAAAATCATCACGTCCGTGACGGAACCACTGGCGCCAATGTCTGTTAGTTTTTTCAACTTGTGTGAGAGCTCAAATATTATCATATTTCACCGCGGTCCAAGTTGCGATCTCGGCCAAGATGGGATTTATGGCAGTATTTGAAGCTATTTAAATTCGGAACGAATTAACAACACACGAAATATCTTTCTAACGGAAAGGTACATGTAGTAGAAGATATTATAAGATAAATCTGTAATAACCTATACAATATTTTATCCCGTAACATATTTCATAATTTTATCTGGTATATATTTAAGGTTAACATGTCAGCGTACATAAAAGGTCTCTACGGCGACATATGCGAACATAATTTTCGAAATTGAAGAAAATTAGCAAAAACGTTAAAGAAAAAATGCTCGGAACAAATCCAACGAGCTTTTAAATCCGTTCTCGGTAACGTTTCCAACGATGGCAGCGCGCACAGTCCCATGGCGCTGTGGCGGTTGGCGACGGCTGTGGAGAAAAAATCTCGCCCGCCTAATAAGGACCTAGTACGTGCTTGGACACTACCGTTTGCGATTATCTCACGGCCCAAGGAACGGGGTCATGTGGGAACCAAATTGCTGCTTCTATACTTAATGACTGCTTTTTAAAATAAATTACTGGGAGCTCGAGTCACGGAATGCTTCTCGGCCGTGTAAGATGGAATTGATAACTTCTTTCTTTACATAATCGCTGACGAAAATAGCACGACTATGATGTTACCACATCATCTATTGCCTCACGAGGAAAATAAAATAGTTACACTGAATGCAGATAACGTAAATATAGCCCTAACAGTAATTACACTAAGTTGAGACAAATTACATCCTTCGCAAGGTCTACAAACCTTGCGAGACTGTACTTGGCGCGTAGTCATACAAATTATGGGACTTCATTAACATAGGCAAGTTTTTTTTAAATAGTGATCTGGATAACAGGCGCATAACATTAATTATGGCCATGCAGCAACACTAACTTTCGTATTCTGTCGCCGTATTAATTAATCATTTATAGGAGTTGATCAAACGAGTATGAATAATAAACGTAACTCGTGTGCCCATATGTGGCAATAGCTCATTGGAACAAAATAACGAATTCTAGAAACTTCTCGGATCGGCGACGCAGGCGACAAGTAGGGGCCAATAAGACGACTAGCAAAAAGTTTGAGAATTTCATAATGAAGTACAGGAAATTACTAGGGAAGTACGTTCATTGTTGGCATTAATTGCAGTTAAACACAGAACTGGGAAGGCTAGAGTGATGTTGATCTTAAATCTAATAAAACCTATTATAAAAGAGCAACACAGCACGGAATCAATTTGGAGGCTCTGTTGGACCATTTATCAAACTTGTACACGTTATTAACGCTTAAGCAAAAGCACAGGCAGGCTGTAATTGCTTACTTAAATTATTTTAAAGTGCTGCTGTGTTCCAAAAGTGATTATTAATTATAGGAGCATAGCTTCGCTGTATAATCAACAGAGCATTAATTATATTTCAAGTCTACTGTTATCGAATCTCAAGTTTTCGTATAAATTTTATATGTAGAAGCAATTATTTAAAACAATCTATCCCTACAAGATTAATCAATTTTATTGCAACTGTATTAATATTAGTGATGGTTAATAGCGCGTGCTTTCAAATAGGTAAAAAACGTTGATTACATAAAATGTTCAAAAGTAAACTTTTGTTACGCATTTATATCATTTAAGAAGACAGCAAAGATTTTTAATATGTGATAGAAAAGATATTTTTACACTAATGATTATTCGTTTCATGAGTCGTAGAACGAGGCGTTTAAAAAATTACATTACCGAACCTCACCAACAATCAGGTACGGGTGAAATTATGTTCATATTAAACGCGGACGGCCCTTCGAAGCGCATATCGAGATGGTACGAGGCCCATAAACGAAAAACGAACCGGTTTGCATTATCGATGGCAGCCGCGATAGGGGGCGAGGCGCCTGGCCGGCGACCACCGCGGTCAGAATAATTGGACGCCACAGGACTTCACACCATCCTGCAACCATCTTCCGAAACGTATGCTCCTTTTCTTGCACCTCCCAAATGTAAACAGGTCAGAGAGAGATAAAACACGCCGACCAGATTGAATCACAATAAATTGTTATAGCACTTGACGTTCCCAAGCGAGAAAGCGATTCGACTTAATATACGACGATACGAAAGTGGAATCTGAGGACGTTGAATTTAATCGTAATGTTTATAACGAACCGTTGGTTTTGGGAGATAGCGCGACGAGGCGACGTCGCGTGAATCTAGCTGTGTGTACAGACGGAGATCGATTAATTGTTGTCAATCACAATTTCAGTTATAGGTCGATGAACGCCGCGACTCGAATGTCATTCGATAAACTATGTATATTCGACAGGGATATGTCAAAAATAACCGATCAAAACACTGTACAACGGTACGTAGGGCTACCTAATTAACATCGATCAGCCGCGACATGTCGGACAAAAAAAGTTTCGTTAATGTAATCATATTGAGGTTCGTATTTCATTAGGAGTTCGTCGACCGGGCGAGACGTCGCGGAATCTCACGAGCGAGGAGTATTTCGGTCCCAGCGGATGCTCATAGGCTTCCTCGGCAGTAAATCCACATATATATAAATAACCCGGCGTTTTCATACCGGCCAACGGCATAAAGTTTATGCGGACTTTTACGACGGCAACAGTCGATAAGGGCGTCCTTTATGAGTTCACCGATTATACTTATTCAGCGAACTTCACTATCGTCCATACAATGGTGATCTTTGAAGAATTTGGGTATACACTTTAACACAGCTCATATAAGATTCAGAACGGCATCGAGGAAGTAGTAGTCGAACTGGTGGACATGCACTTGTGGATCATGAAGTTACAATGTATCCGAATGCTATTTCAGCGTCTACGTAGAATAACGCAAGTCAACAGTCAAAACTAACATTAATGTTTACTTCGCTCACTCAAATAAACATTTATTTCAAAGAGGCCGATTATATCATTCAAAGAATTTCTTAACGGTCGGTTACGAAGCTTTGAAATCGAAATTCAAACATAGCAAGCATCACAAACACAACTTGTTTAGTTTAATTACCAACGCATGTAATAGAAATATAAATATTTAGATATTCTTATATGCATTTCGAATGTCAGGAATTTATCTGCAAAGCAAACTTTACTTATTTAGTTAAGAGCAATAATAAGTTGTTCTTCTAATAGGATAAGATCTCTAAATCTCACTAAAACTAAACAGAACGAGGTCCTGTTATTGCTTTTCAGTGTTTTCTATCCTTTGTGCCTGCATAGTATAGAAATTCTTGTATAAATCAATCTGTAACAGTTTATTCTAATATCATCCAAACTCTGTGAGCAGCAGCTTCAAATGTCAGTCAATTGGCTTCACTGAAAATATTTCCATAATATACCAACAGTACACGCGAAAAGTATTGGTAATAGCGATGAAAATTTTACGCGGTAACAATTCTCAATAATCTTCGCAATAAAATCTTTAAATTAGGAGCTTTAAAATTGTCGAGAGTGTTAATATCATCTTCTAATCAAATTATAGAAGCCCGTTTCAACTCCCGTGGCTCCGTCGCAGCACTGTGTTATCTTATCGCCACATCTGCGAACATGTTAATCACACATTCGGTGCTTCGAGCTTGGAACTTTATCTAAATGGCTGTTTTCGACCAATTGTGGTATCGTCATTGTAAGGAGATGACCATTTATAAATACTTTATTCCGTTTTTGGACGTGACATGTCCAGAAAAAAACGGGCGTGCTAACTGCACGCCCGTTTTTTTAAGTAAATTTATTTTTGGGCAGGATTCGTTTAAGAAATTCTCATTATCATTGGAGAATCTACCGAGCCAGGACCATTTTGAGTTATGGAATCATTGCATCATTAACATTAAATCTAATTAGACAATAAAAACGTCTGGAAAAACAAAACAAATATTGTCTCCTAGATGTTGTACAATTCGTCAAATTGAAGAAAGAAACAACAAAATTAATTGAAACATTGCAAGCTTCCAATAAGTAGGTCGATATCCATCCATCGTTATCTTAAGTGATGTCATTGTCCAACTTTGGCGTCATTATGGACTTATTATAATGAGCGCTTAAGACTTAAGAGAATAAACCTTAATGAAAAGGTGCGACGCCGGTGTCGGCGTGGGCGGATTTAGGGATGTCAGTTGCTAAAAATGTAATGAAAAAGGTCAATTAAGACTTAAAAAATAACAGCATTTAATGAACGTTAAACATGATTGATTTTTTTGCAGAATTTGCTCTAATGGGCAATGTTTAATTATGCTTTCTAGTAACGCTTAGGTTTCCGTTTTAAGATTCAGGTTTTATTAATATTTTAATGGGCGTAGTAACCACTTGGTTGGTTATTATATTATCATCCATGTTATTATCATATCATCTCTACCGGAATAGACAGAGAGTACCGAGTGCCAGATATCTCTATCCTTACGAACCAGACATGCTGATGAAGCATGTCTGGTTCGCAAGCTAGCATGAATATAGATGTATATTCTTATTTATACAATATCTTCATTAAAATGCGATAATTTTATTTATTGTTTTGCAGATACAAAAATTAAGTAAGGCAATGGGCAGCCCTAAGCGTGACCACAGTTCTGTGGGTGCGTTAGTGCGTCGGGTCCGGGGCACCCGACTAATTAAAAGGATTTTGTAAGCTGTCAACTGGAGATAAAGATTCGTTTGATCTCGCCGCGGCGACCGCGCCTGCGCGGACCGACGCTAGAGAATCGTTTAAGTGTACCCGAAAATATAGCTACGTTAGACTCACGGCGAATTAGAAACATAATTATGTAATCATTGTCTTTCACTTACTATTCATTTACATTGTACTAGGAATATATAAAAACGCCGAAAATCCAATGTGCGCGAACGGTAACCTGGATAATAATTGTTCCAAGTGATTTTAACGCCGTGTATAGCGCGCCATACATTCTCATGCGTCTGGTTCTGCTTATACGCTGCAGATAAACGAAAACGGAATTACGCGAATATACACGAAGTAAACAGTAGGTACATATATACTATTTACTAATAGGTAACAGTAATAATTACTCATTAGTGTGATAGCAGCGTTCGTTTCTATTATCAATTTTCGAATTACGAATTTTAATTAAGTACAGTTGAAATGTAAGTTGGTAAGTAATTGACATAAAATGTAGCATATAAATATCATAAAATGATGTATAGTCTTACACTATACGTGTGAAAACGCTCATTTTATTAAAACATTTATTTATGTATAAATTTGACTAAACGTAATACATATATAAAAGCATGCATTTAAATTAATCACAGTAAATGTATGAAAATTAAAATTAAATCATTTCACAGAATAGGTCAATAACAAATGTAACATCATTTAAAAAATCAATCTTATCATTTAAAAAATCAATCATCATTAATCAAAAGCGTTAATTCGTTTTCATCAACTGGATAATTCGAACTCGAATAGTTTTAGTCAACTCAATTCTAATTAGATACAAAATAACGATAATTTATTCAAAAATACTACTTACAACACTATGACCCTCTCACACGGCCCCGAGCTCAAGTTATTATTGTAAACTTACCAAATGTCGTATAATCGATTACTCTTTCTAAATTAACCGATTCCGTGCGGATGGCACCATGGCACGGTGGTGCCGTAGATATCTTTTGTGTATGGCGAGTGGCACCCGAGAGGTGCCAAATTTTGAACCCATTTGAAACCGTTAACGTTCGGTTTTGGGTGGCGACTAAACATAAAACATTTGGAAACACGAAAAAAACGATAAGTTACAATTGATGGCGGAGGGCACCTTTGTGGTGCCACCAAAATCCCTGGCGTTAGGCACCATAGTGGTGGCATGAAATATTTGTTCGCCGCCAGGCGCAAAAGTTTATCCAATAGAGCGGCGCCGCATTGAATCGGTCATAGCAATATCTTACAATATACCAAATTACGGTTAAAGGAAAGTAATTATACAAGGAAAGTAATTAGACAAACCAACCAAAATACCACAAATATACTTCTTTACCGTTATCTATAAACAGCGTAGCAGGAGATGTTCAAAAGCGGAATGAAGTTATTGGACACAGAATCTCTATTCTATCACAATTACATACCAAAATTATAAAAATTACACCAATTATGGGCTTTTATAAGATTTACGGAATAGTTCGTTTAAATTACAATTGAAAATGAATGAGTTGGATTCAAAATAATTTTTAATCCCTACAAAGATAAAAAAACAGCAAATTTCACTCTTGCATCATAAGATTCAAATTGAAATGTATGTATGTGGCAAGGTTTATAATGGTAAGGTAACTAATTAAAGTAGATATTAAAAGTAGAATACGTGGAAATTTAAGCTTCACTAATCGATTAGCAATATATTATTCGAAAAGTATTAATTATAACTCGAAAGTTTCGAGATTTTTCAATGAACTGATATTAAATTGTGTAAACATGGTGCCGTGCCAAGCGAAGTGCCCGTGTCTCTCAAGTACGTAAAGATTGTTTTCTAAGAATTCCATGATGAAGAGCACAGAGAAAGATCTCGAATATGTAGCATGAGGTTCGAGATTTTTTTTCAAACACATATATACATTGTGTAACCAAGTAACCATGGCAACAGAACGCGAAAACTCGTTCACGGTTACATATGAATCAGCTAACTCCCGTATTTTTTTTTTGGGAGGGCCCGACTAGTTTCGAGCCTATACGAGGTCCTTTTTCACGGGCTACCATCGATAGCAGCGGAGTCACGGCGGAGATTGAAAAAACATACATGAGTTAAACCAATGAATATGAACACTCACGAAACATTTAACAACAAAACTCGTGCATGTCTAAAAATAAGTAGACAGATTTTATAAAGTAAAGAAACATGAATAAAAGCAAAGAAAGCGTCTCAACATTTATCCACCATCCAACAGCCCACCATGCACCAGCAAAATATTCCTATAAAGGTTTCTATAAAAAATATCGGCACCCTAAAGGAATCGTGTGATACCGCGAAACAATAAAGGCTATTAGCGACCCACAATACCAAGAGTTCTTAATGAAGCGTGTCTAGATACAAACACAGGGCAGGATGAGATCATCACGAGCGACAGAAAGAACGGCGACACTAAATATTAACCCTTACAATTCAGGAGGTTTCTTCCGCAACACAAATTTCAATTAGTGAAATTTATTTCACTCAGCATCAGCCTATGTCCAGCCCACTGCTGGACACAGGCCACCTCTGTTATACCAGAGTTATACCCATTATCTCCAGGCTGGAGATGCGAGTTAGGGATCGCATCGCTTACGCTACTCTAATAATAATAATAATTAGTACAGGGCAAAATATAAAATAGTTGTTCTACCCTCGCGTCTATAGAATACCAAAAACCATAATGAATACAATTATAAAAAAAAAGTAACTTTACTCCTGTAAGCTCCGAAGAGGTAGGCAGAGAAATGCAGAACACTGCCATGTCTCTCAACTATTATATAAATATGTGATAACGATTTTTGTCGCCAAAACAAATATTTCCACCCCACGTGACCTCCTATCTGCGATTGACGAAAATTCATAAAAATGGGACCGGAACTGATCGGTCCATCTCGAAAACACACACGTCGCTTAAGCCAGCCCATATTTTAATCGTACGTACACATAGATATACAAATAGTGTATAATAGTGTATGTTCAAATGCCGCAAAATGCAAAGTAAACGATCCAAATACCAAAGATACGATGCAGGAGAAGAATGTGTGTCACGTTATGATTAGGGTTAGTATTTATCTCAATTGGATCTAGTTGCGAACGTTTCATGATTTGCTGACGTGAATCTGTTTGCGGGTATCGTGTATCATCTCTATGGTATGAGGCAACTGATGCAAGCGAGCAACTATTGCTGCATTTAGTAGGTATTAAGCTAATAGTTTTGTCCACGATTGTTCGCGGGCATATTGTTAAAAAACATATCAGTATTCTATGTTATATATATATATATATATATATATATATATATATATATATATATATAGTATAGTATGTGTT
>DWEJ01002754.1:0-11115 GCA_018245835.1 Mysoria sejanus stolli | reverse complement strand
ATTAATCCTGATAGTTTTCGTATATATTTTTTATATTTATGTACCTTGTCACAGTTATTGTCATTAATTAAAGCAAGATTAATTTAAAAAGATTTATTTAATTCTTACATCACGTAATTTTTCTTTCAGTAAGCTACGTTAGTCCATCCCGCCTGACAATGAGCGAATAATTTATTTTTAGTTACACTTAAATTTGCAATAAAATAAATACAAATGAATTGTGTAAAAATATTTTTTTAACATCATATTTCATTACGATTATTATTAGAATTTCGAACAGATGGAAGTATTTAAAATGTGTACAAATAATTATTTTAAAAAAAAATTTTTTTCTCAAGTTCGTCATACTCAGTATGTTTGTCATTATTAATCATCTTTTATTTTTCCACACTTGGACACATGCCACTGTCCACACACACAAACACACATATAAAATATGGCTCTCTATTAATTATGAAAGTTGCGAATCCTTGGACTTTCAGGCTGAGCATAGAATGTATGTTGAAAAATGTACCGTGGATGATGGATGATTACGGAGAATTACATCGGTGTTTCTTCTTCAAGCTCTTCTTTAACCTTGTTATTATAATATCAAAATTCAATTTACGTATTTATATAATTAACAGTAATAATAATAAATATTATCTCGGAACCACTTTTCACTCGGTTACCGGATTTCAAATTGAGCTTCGAGAGAGCTCCTGTTACGTTAACAAAACGACTGATAAACTTTACTAGTAAAATTGAGAGCTAGGCTTCGGGTAGTTTGTTATCTGACGTACCACCAGTACGTACTGCATGCATATGGTAATGCATTTTGTAACTGTCTCGCGGCATGATGACGCAATTCAGCTCGCCCCCCGACTGTAGCCGAGGTTATGCTTTTGCGTTTTCATTGCCGCTTGTTCACTTGATATATTTATCACCACCAAGTATGATATTATAATTTCAAAGTGCATACTCGCAAGTCTGTACGTGAAATAATATGTAACATATCTAGGTATGTCACGTTTGGCACCCGGTGCTTTGAGCCCATCACCGTGAAGGTCCTCGTCCCATGAAGTCGTAATAATTAAAATTCTATTACTCTTGGAAGATACGTGCCTCATTGGTCGTGTTGGTTGTAAGTGCGACTGCCGATTGGGAGGTCCCGGGTTCAATTCCCGGGTCGAAGACAACAACATTTTCTAATTTCTAGTAGAAGTTCGGAGTCTGGATATGTGCCCGGTGTATGGCAATAGGCTATTCCGTAGTGGGACGTAAACGCAACCCGTGAAACGTGGGAGTGTTCTGCATTCCTCTGCCTACCTCTTCGGGGACTACAGGCGTGAAGTTATGTTTTTACTTTTAGAAGATGAGAGTTTTTAGTTTTAGAGTTATCAATTCTGAAATGGGAGCGCTCAATTTTAAAATGAAAATTTCTATGCTAAAATTAAATGTACCCACGCATTTCTCTCGCATCGGTCTGTTTTCCGATTTATTTTAAAGTACATCTCCTCCGTTGTTTTTTGTGTTAACCTTTAATAAATGTGTTTTGGTATAAATGACACCGCTGGTTTAATTTTATCGTTTGCCAATATTATTTTTTTTCCCATTAATTTAAGAATTATCTTTTTTTTATTACTATAATGTTATCACGCCTGGTCCGACACGGGTTAAGCAGCGAGCACCGTTTGTCAAACATCTCTATCTAGTCATGTCATGAATGTCCAAGAAGCACATCAGGTTTGAAGGCAATCAAGCATGTAATATCAAAAAAATTGTCAAACTTTAAAGAGGGGTATTGTACAAAATTCATCGTGGAATGTTCTAGAACAATTAACCGCTTCCATATTTAAACTAATATCTATATATTATGTTGGATTGCAAATGACCTTAGATGATAATTTTTTTTACCGTGCTCCGCTCTTTGTCCCGGGATGGCGACACGCGCGCCGGCGACCAGCTGCCGTTATCGCAGCGTCTGCTACTCGTGAGCATCGGAGGTTATCGTCATGCGTTTTATCATTCATAGTAAACTGAACGTATACCGATAAGTGCGGGTCGCACGACAACGGATTCAGTGTACGTCGTGTACGTCAGCGGTTATTTATGAATTCATGACTTATTTCAGACCTCGGGTGGACGAGAGGTCGGTCGGTCGTCGATCATGTAGGGCAGTATTGTGATCGTTCGCGCTTTTCCTGTAGATTCTTAAAATAGGTCATTTGTTTCTGTAAATTTGCGTCCCTGGACTGTGGTTACATTATTTTACAGATGAGAGTGGCAAACAAACAAGCACCAGTGGTAACTGGTCGCTGCAGTAGACATGTGAGTCATTTCAAGCAGGACTGACTGGATGGCTATATGGTCATGCATTAAAAAGCATACAATACATAATATTATAATTTTTTATAAGGGTCATATGGAAAATTATTTTCTTATCCTTCAATCCTCTACCATTGTCTGAAGGGCGTTCAAAGCCGAGGAATCAGAAGTATTACAGTGTATGAGGTTCATTAATGTATCTAATATTAATTTATTTTGCCCAAAACCTTAATTAAAGCATTACAAGTACATGTCTAATGACGTTCTCTCAATGCCTAATGACATTCTCTCGTCGTCAATCCTGGATGACAGACTGTGTAGCAGGCGTTAACGTCACCCAAATATAAATCTAACAAGTATGTATCCAAACAAAGATACATAGTAATATACATTTAATGAATTTAAAACTACGGCCTTAACCCGCTCATATTGCGAAGAGACATGTATTCCAACAGTGGAACGATAAAAAGTGTGAAAGAATAAGCGTAACATGACACAATTTGCAGATGAAAACTCGTGAAGCAATCCGTTTTCAAGTTCGCTGTTATTTCAAAGTTGCATAAACTAACGCCAGTCCGTCCGCCAGATCGCGCGATACGGCACAGTTTTGTCTCGGCTTCAGTCGGTGCGTGTGTAAAGTGTATTTTGGCGTCTCAGCGTACGTGCGAATACGTAACGCTTATCTACGTATGATGCAGACGTCTGCGAGGATGGTGACGCGGCGCTCCCGGCGCCGGGCCAAATACGCGTGGCAGTGAAAGCTAGTGGCGATAACATCTGGATTTCGTGTAACTTTGACCGATCTATGGAAAAGAAAATTCTAGATACATTTCGTGTTCCACGTTCAAACGATGAATTATGACAACAGCAAATAAATTCTATAAACGACGAAACTTCCACGTTCAAATAAAGAACGATAAAAGTCGTTCACGTGTTCCTTTGTTCGTACAAAATCGCGACGTGCATAAAAAAACTTCATAGTTACGTAATAAAGTATAACGCGGGGCGGGTGGGTTGCGATGCGAAAAACAAAACAAAGAAAAAAAAAGCAGACATCATCACAAATAAATTGATGTAGATTTAGCTCTATCAGAGTCGCTCATTCAATTGGTGCGAGCGGGCCCGCTATTGAAATAGACGCGCACCAGAACGTTCGGCGCCCGTTACATAAGCGACGACAGCCGCACACGGTGGACTAACGGCTTGACGGATTTGTTACGTCGGACGTGTGCGGTACGCCACGCTGACGATGGAGGCAACTTTTTTTTTGTGGTTTAAATAAATGAATGGATACAAAAAAAATAAAAACATGTTGGTCTGTTTTCTTTTGGTGTGAAATATTGATATTTATTTATGAAAGTGAATCACGAAAAAGTGTTGAAGGGCGTGTGGAATTCAAAAATAAATAGCCCAAAGCCATCTGCAAAAGATGCCATATCGAATCGTCCAGCCCCCCATCGCTACATTTAATTGTTTTCACGTCATTGCTGCACATTGTTTTTATAATATAACATCACGCGTGTATTTTTCCAAAGGGGTAGGCAGAGGAGTTTAGGAGACGTTTCTCTAGGTATGTTTACAACCCACTAGGTAATAGTTGATTACCTATTAGGCATACATCGCGCAGACTCCAATAAATTATTAACTCCGAAAAACCAAGCCGTAGGTGACATGGGTCGGCTCGGGTTGAAGCGATAAAGTAATCAATGATTATGTTAACTATCCGGTTACCGTAACACAGACTATACACTTGGGGTTGGAATCGCATGCACGAAGTTTGCATATTTCTATAGCAATATGGGTATTCAATGTTACGGTAATTTTCCGTGATTTTGAATCGCACGTCATTCATATTGGGTTTGGAGTATTTCCAGGCTGTAAACTAAATCTCCATACAAGATGTTAAAGTGATTGACGTGATAATTTTATTTAGATTGCAGTGGCGACTGCTTCGTTGGTCGTGTTGGTTGCAAGTGCGACGGTCGCGGATTTGATTCCCGGGCCGGGCACTACTAAATTTAGATTTTCTAGTAGTGGTTCGGAGTCTCGATATGTGCCCGATGCATGGCAATGGCTCACCACGTATTCCGTAGTAGGACGTAAACGTAACCGGTGAAACGTGGGAATGTTCTACATTCCTCTGCCTATCTCTTCGTGGACTACGGGGGCGTTAACTTACGTTGCAGAGGCGAATGATGAGCAAAGTGGAGGTACTATACTTCCGTGCCTAACGCTTCACGGAAATACGCTTGATGATACATTAAAAACATACATTGGATTCGCACGACATAGATCACAATCCGTTTCTCAGATGTTCGTTAACTAGAAAATATTCTAGAATCATTTCATGTACGTGTACGTGACAGCACCGAGATAATAATGATTGATTTTTCCACAACACAGCTGGCGTCTGACGTAATATAGTAATGTAGTGATAACAAGGGATGGACGATCGGATAAAGGCCGTCGGCCGGCTGAGTCGTCAGCGCATCATCACGGTCGATATGTAAGCTAGAGAAAGTAGTGACGCCAAATGCACCAACGGATTTTGTTGGAACTAATATAGCACGGGACTACGTGAGCGGCGCGCGTGTCATGTCACATCTGTAAGGATAATATGTAAAACTCCGTATATACATATTGTAAGTAGTATATACATGTATGTTACTAAAACATACACACATCACTGCTATCTAGATTTTCCTTCATGTAACAGTATTTGTATCGTCGATGGCTCGACGCTTATCTAACATACCGGCTGTAGGACTTACCTTTTATTTATACTGCGCTGAGTACACTGATGGACGTAGATTTGTTAAGGCGTTCATGATAATTATGCTTTAGGTATGCTTCTAATTTGAGTGGTTTTTTTCTTTCAACAATAATAATATTCTGGGATTATTGTATTATTCTGTCAACTCGCAGTTGGCCAGCGTGGTAGACTATGGCCTTAAGCAACTCATTCTAACAAGAAACCCATATCCAAAAGAGGCTCGTAAAAGAGGCCCATGAAATGATGTTAAATTTCTTTTGGTAGTGGAACATTAAGATAACATGTATAATTTTAAATACCCCGTTTAATTTGTAACTGTACTTTAAAATTGATTTACAACATATCAGTGTCTATTATAGAACTAAGCAAGTTTGAATCTAAAACATACATTTGTTTATTCACAGGTTTGTTGTTTATTTCATAACTGTATTATTAAAACACATCTAGAACTGGCCAGTGTCATTTATCCATCTGCATTAAGTTTTAAAACTAAAACCCCTCTCGTAAATTGAAAAACAAGAGCAATGTTCCAGGAAATTCAGGGTGCATAATATCGATTTTGGGGTGAAGTATACTGTCACGCGTAGCTCTGTAGGTGCGCACCCCCGTGTCGAGTGCGGGATGGGGAAGGTCAAGGTGGGCCCGGGGGCGCATGCGCCGTGCACTGTGTCGTTGCACTGACCACCGTAATACGTATATCGGTTCTATTGAACTGATACATATGCACTGGAGCTATATCTTGAGTCATGTAAGCATCTGGGAATTATCTTACCGTGTTCCATTCGAATCTTTATATAATTTTATTGTTTGTTTTGTACAATTTTTGCACTATTGCGTATTAAATCTTGACTGAAATTTTTATGATACAATTTGTTCGTTTATTTATTTATGTTTATTTTTGCTTTTTGTTTTGTTATTTTTTTATTGTTAGATTAGTTTGGGAAAGAGTAACAGTATACCATAGTCTATTTTCATGTCCGTTACATTGTCATTATTATTTCAGTACAATTCACAGATTTAATACTGAAAGGCATTCTTCATATGAAAGGCAAGAAAAAAGGCATTCTTCAATATGTGACCAAGTCACGGTCTCTCTGTTCCTTGTTGCATGCGTTTTTATTGCTTCGAAAATTGACAATATATGTATTACAATATTTTGGTTTTTTTGGATAAATATGCAATGACATCAGCCAATTGCGCCATAATTGCAGCCATTGGCATTAATCCTTCTCATTCTGAGTAGAATTTTGTCCAACACTGGAGCGATAAACAGTTGACAAAGATGACGTCATATCTCTTGTCTTGTACTACGTAGAAACACCTTTAAACTTTAATAAGGGCCATCTGGGTCGTCTTCGATTGAAGTTTTATTGATTTCTGTCATGATTGCGAGTTCAATCAACTGTTATGTACCGGAAATTGTATTGAATTTATTTTTACTGTGTACACTAGAGTTTCTTCTATCTGTGGGTTTAAATAATTTATTTAAATTATGTGTGTGTGTATATATGTATATGTACGCGACTCTTGGAGGTGTACTAGACTCATCTGCTTACCCCTTCGGGAAAATTAAGACGTGATGTAAAATTACAATCAAGTGCCGCGAAGTTAACATGTTTACGCTAAAGACATTTCTCCTGAATTTGTTAAGTCCTATGCAAACACCTGCTTTTCGTTTTAGCGACATGATAAGATTAGATTGTTTCTGTGTTGTTTTCCTGTTAATAGTTTTCATGTTATCGTTATGTCTAAACTGTGATTAATTATACAATTTTTATACTTCCTATAAAATATACCTAATGGCTGCCAAAATTAACTTCCGGAACTCTTCTCTCTGTCATCCTATCGACATATAGTGAGGAAATAAAAACATACAAACATTCTTTATTGTGACAAACTTATAAAAAATAAAGAACTAAATAAATTTTAATAAATAAATAAATAAATAATAATGCCTCCATATGTTTGCTGCCAATCCACGCTGCGGGGACGTCGGAAGTTTGTGGCTGTGCTTAAAGTAATTAAATAATGAAGGTCTTAAATTAATTTGACTGGTTTTAGACTTTGTAACAATGAAAAAGAAGTTTCGTAGTTTTGGGTAGTGATCGAATATTTTTGACAATAAAAAGTATTTCTCTACGAGTCAAATTACCGACATATGTATCTCTCGTGGTTAGTCAGACGAGTCGCAGAATATTTCCTCAACTCCCTGACATGTCAACATTCATTTGGACGTAACACTATTGTTTACATCGAAAACATCTTTTTCATTTTCGCTTCGTAAAATTTGGCACGCAATAAAGGGCGGAGGGTTGTGTCGGCCGGAGGGCATTTTCGTATCAGTAAATTTCCAACTCAATGGGTCTGCAGCTACGGGAGTGTACGTCCAGTCGGCGAATGTTTTGACACGTTTTCCTCAGTGTTAAAAATTTCTTAAATTTAATTAAATTTAAAGAATTTCCTTATTTCTGAGCAAAATATTTAATTAATTTAATTCGATAAAATATATTATACCAACATACATATATATACATATATATAATACAACATACATATATATATAATATCTGTATTCTATGTATGGCAGTAGGCTCACTCACCTTGCCCCCTCTAACTTACATTTCATGTAGGCACGTATTACATAACCGCTGAAACGTGGGAGTGTACTACAACCCTCTGTCCACACGTTCGGGGAAATCAAGCGTGATGTTACGTTGCACACATATACAGATGCGTTGTTACAAAATAGGTCCGGTACGGTGTATGTACATACTGTTTTTATGCCACTGGAGAGATAACGAGGTACCGAGTTAGGATCACAAAAAGCCATCCTCGCGGATGTATGTAACGCCGCGCGGCGGCCGGTCGGCCCGAGGCTAAACGTTTTATTATTTGCTCGCTGGATATCTGATTGCACGTGGCCTGTCTAATCCGGCTAGGGTTGTCACTTTGTTATTACGTGTTTCGGTTATTAAAAAATTTAATTGTTTGAAAATTAAAGCGTGGCACATCCTTTTTTTTTATTGTAACATGAAGAGTTATTGTTTGTGCCTTGAGTGAAATAGTAGAAAATTGTTCAAATTTCAAGTTGTTTATTTTTAATCACATAAATAAAGAGGCTCTTCCACGTGTCTTCTCTTTTCAACTCAATTTATAAAAGTGGCAATTTCAACTCAATTTATATATACACATTAAACATAAGTTTAAAGTGTACCAAAGTAGCAAAGAAAAGTATTAAAGAACCCATTTCTGTATATTTACAAATTAGCTGGTACTATAACACTTAAATTAACTCATTTTTTTTATTTGTTCATTTGACAACCCTACGTCGAATGTCTTATTATGAGGCAATTTAGTCAAGGCCCAAGGTCGGGTGGCTGTAAAACTTCATAGAAAATAAGAGCTGTATTGTTAATACTTATAATATTTCTATCATATTTTTTGTCATTGGAGTCTTTTGTGTGCCTGTGTGGTTGTAGTGAGGTATTCATTACTATGAAAAGAAAGGTTATTATTGTCACGATTATAATCAACAATCACGCATGTAATTCTTGAAAAGGTTGGCAGGGGACTGTAGTATATTTGCACCTTTCACCAATTACGTTTACGTACGTCGCTCTATTGAATAGCTGGTGAGTCTATTGCCGTACATCGGACACATATCCAGACTCCGAGCCACTAGAAAATATAATTTGGAGAAACCCAATAGAGTCTAACCCGGGTACGAACCCCTGGACGTCTCGATCGGCAGTCACACTCGCAGTCGACATGACCGAGGAGGCACTACATTATACACATCAATTATCATAGTCAACGTGGGAAAATTATGATTCTCTACTTTGAACTTTGATAATGTATACTAAGTATTTAATTGTAAGGTGAATCGATTCATTTGCCATCCATCATGTATGCCAACAATTTGGTGTTAGATCCGGATTTTCCTGAAATGCGTTAAGTGCTAACCAAGCGTAATATTATTGTTGATATTAAATATGCGTTCCAATTTTTTATTTATAACATTAAATTTAGACATACACAAGTACACACACACACACACACAGTATAATGTTGTATCAAAACATCCGAATCAGTGGGACGCTGAGGTCATTGGCATTTCAATTAAAACGAACAAGACATCAATTCTCGTAACAAGGCGCTGTTGCGGTTTTATTGTTTCTACTAGCGAATTTAATAGTTCCTATGTTTGTTTGTTTTATTTAAAATTTTTGCAACGTATAACTTCACACCCTTATAGCGCTGGCGCAGAGGGTAACTGCTCTCTGGACTCTCCCACATTTCACTAGTTATATGGCCTGTGTAAAAAGAGGTGAATTTATTGACATGCGCTCGGTATAAATCCAGATTTCGCGCTTCTACTGCGAATTGTACTTTATAAAAACCCAAAAAAAAAAATACACAGCGTAATTATGTACTAACTTAAAATGTAGACAAGAAATTATGCTTAGTGGCGCCGCTTATTCCTTCTGGTGGCTTTTATATTGTAACAAAGTAAAAAAAAAAACATTTCTATGATATACTCTGACTACCTCTTAGGGAATTATAGGCGTGATGTTTCGTTCTACTTTATATTCCCATCATCTACCTGGCAGACTTGGAGTACCCTGGGTTGGCTGGTGGAAATGCTCTCGGGCATTAAGTCCGCCCTTTGTAAACTAGTATTGGATTGTACTTGTGTACATTCTGCTGTCTGCCACTTTGTAAACAATTAATAAACCAAAGGTGTTTATGACAGGATCGGATATCCGATGTAAAAATATATCCGCAACCGTAACCGAATCCGATATAAAAGTTTCAGATAATTTCGGATAATGACAGAGTCTAAATGAGACACGTTATGTATGACAAGTTGTTTTTAATCGGTCGAGACACTAGCCGCGCGCGTCCTTTACATTAATATCCATGACTGAAATTATCCAAAAGTATCGGGTGATCCGAAATATTTTCATATCCGTATCCGGATCCGATATTAATAATTATTCCTATATCCGTATCCAATCCTTATCCGAAATTTCATATCCATAACATCCCTGGTTTATGCCATAACGAACTGATAGAGGATTTAAAGAATTATCAATCTATACTGCGACATGACGAGCGATACGCAAACAAACGATGTACGGAAGCAATCAACGAAGCATACATTTAAATAAAATTGTGTATTAGATATTTTTTTAATGTTAGCGTCCGATTACACTCTGGTCTCATGGTTGGGTGACCCAGTATTTATCGGGTTCCCGAGGTGTGGGGGACGCGGGAAGGAGCTAATGGAACTGGTTAGTAAATTAGTGAATTCAATACATATTTATGCGATTTGAATCTTTTCCTCTGATGATTTGCACCCATCAATCTTTCCAATTTTATTTCGCCAAGTTGTAATGTTTTTATACCATAGGTATAATATATATTATTGTGTCGACATTACGACACAATCGACACGAGCTTGTGTATGGGTGCGTGTATTCTTTCGACTGTTACAAAACCGGGTCTCTCGCCTTGAGCGTGTTATGGCCAAGTGCGGAACGTTGTAACTATTTTTGTCTTTCTTTGTGCTGTAATAATAATAACTGTCTCGCTGGTTTAATGGTCGCGGGCGTGATTACTTATCGAGTGGTCCCGGGTTTGTTCGGGTGTTGTTAGGTATTTCGTACTGGAAATTTCTGCTCGGAGTCTACACTTCAGGGAGATATAGTCGTGGTGTTATATCATTAATAATCCTAAGATATACTTTTATAATAAGACAATAGTTCACCACGTTTGACAACAGTCTTATTGAGTTACCGCCGCGATATATTCAGTTCTCGGTAATGTCGTACTGTTTTGCCGGAAACGGAGCGTCGCGGGTACGGTACAATTGTGTTATATATTACATATATTTACTCTTAGCTATGTAGCGTTGATGTGAAATAAATGAATGGTACAGTTGAGCATTACGGAAATATAACGTAACTTCACGCCTGTAATCCCCGAAGAGGTAGGCAGAGGAATGCACAACATTCCCACGTTTCACCGGTTAC